>JAJIBD010024084.1:175000-194272 GCA_021461705.1 Cryptotis parvus
CATGGACTCATGTACACACACACAATGAAAGACATTTTATTTAATGGTGCTATTTATAAATCTCTAAATAATAAAAAGGACTGATAAAGGGGAAAAATCTTTAACTAAAACATACTTTCATTACATGATGAGGCTAATGATAGCTGGAAGTTTTTCAACACAACACATATAAGTTTTGTGATTCAGTGATGAAGAGACTCCCTTTTCTGAATTAGCATATCTCTAAGATGAAAAAAATTAATGGCAACTGAAAGAAAGGTTTTTCTCAAAGGAAATCTCAGATTATATGGAATAAAATAAGCTTTTGAGTAGTTGTGAAAGGTTAGATTGTGTAAATTAATTACATTATAGATAATAAGATATCAAAACATAAGTTATTGAAAATCCACAACAAATCACTTTTATCTCCATATGGATAAATCAAAATCATTTATTTAAGTAATAAGTGACACTAGTAAGACCTGAACAATATTTTCTTTGTATCACTAAACCATAAAGAAAACACCCAAGAATTTGTAAGGAGCATTAAATTGCTCTTTGTAATGCTGATTACACTTTGTACTATAGTGTACAATTAGGTCAATGTAATTAGTACACATTCTCATCGTATCACTATTCTTATACATTCATTCTTTATTCTTCTAAAGTCTTTAAAGAATCAATGACATACCTTGAGGCTAAAATAGATTTCATTTACATTAATGATGATTTTGATTAGTTAATGAAAAATAATTTTATGTAGTTTCCTGTACTGAATTGTCCTTTATAATTTTTTTCACATATCTCCTTACTTGATATTAGAGCTTATTTTAAATTCATTTTAAAATAAATAAGGTGTTCTTGCATTCTTTTCCTATTCCTTTAGAATGCAAGATTAATCACAGTAATCATTAAAGGTGATTTATGAGAACAGCATTTGACTATAAAAAATTATTTTTTCTCCTTCTTTGTGGACTTCAATTTCTAATAGTGATGAAATCTTATCATGAATGCTAAGAAAAAAATATAGTCATTAATCGAAAAAATTATTATACACATTCTCTTCCCATTGAATCATTGTTAAAAGGAATTTAATAAAAGTACAAAGGCATTATTCTTCCATTCAAAATGTTTGTTTAGTGCGAGAGAGAACTCAATGGACTGAACATGTTTTGCATGCAACACACTCAAGTTTCACCCCAAGGATCACATGCTCCTCCTAAAAACACAGGGCGTGACTCCTAAGCACTGAGCTGGGAGTAGCCCTGAGCTCAACATATGTAAATCTCAAAAAAAATGTCTTTAGCCTGCTCCTGTACCATTCAGGTTAAGAAATACTAAAAAGGTAAGTATACAAAAAGGCCAATGCTTTCTTAGATCAGAGATTTTGTGTGTGTATGTGCCCTGGCTTTGTTTGGTATAAACGAATAATCATTATCACTAATACCTTTAAAATACTAGGTGGTTCAAATAGTCAAACACTTTGGAAACTATATATGTAGATGGTCAGACTTCTTCACAAGACCCTGAATGAACAGTTGGAGGCTCTTCGTATTCCTGAAGCAAACCAAATGCCATTGGGTTACACTGGCACAGATAGGTTCAAATGGAAATGTTACTGGCGCCCGCTCGAGCAAATCGATGAATAACGGGATGTCAAGTGATCAAGTCAAGTGATATATATATACATTCTGTAGCAAGTATAATATAGATATGCACACTAGCAAATATAAATATATATCTATATGTGTAAAGTATATATCTATATATAATTATATATTCAAGCATATATGAATCTATAATTATACATATACATATTTATATGAATATATATTCATATACAATTGTATATTCAAATATATATAACAATAATAAGTATATAAATATATACTTAGTAAAGATATAAAGCTTTTCTATTGCTATAAAGATAAATATACATAAAAGTACATCAATGTACATCAAATATGAAACACTGAGACTTTAAATTACAGACTAGAAAAGTTTTGTTTTGTAATCTACCTTAGGCAATTATAGTTATTTATTCATAAAGTAATACATTTATTGTAAGAAATAGTTTGGATTTTTATGTTCATTATGAAAGTGTCACATTCTGGTGTTGCTCGGAGAACCACATAAAATGCCACGGATCAAACCTGAGTCTGCCACATGTAAGGCAAACACTGTACCCATGGACTATCTCTCCAGTCCCAAAGCGTTTCTACTTTTCCCTTCCTTATCTGAAATACCCAGAGCCTCTAAGCCTCCTTAAGTGTGGTAAATGGGAAAAATAAACTACTGTCATTCTGCTTATCTTAGTCTACTATAGTATATATAGAGGAAAAACAAAGCAGACAGAAAGGTAACCATCGACTGCAAATGGTCATGCAAACATACATGATATTCTCAAATTCTACTGTCACCAGGACTTCATAGAGACATCATAGACAAGAGGCAAACAAGTTCCCTGAGGCGAGGGGAGGAGTGGTCCTGTGGGAGTACAGAATCATCCAAGAATTTAAGAAAGCTGCATCCCGTGTACCTTCCACCTCCTTGTCACCTTTGTGAAGTTTTGTTTTGTTTGGGTAGAGTGTTTACATTTATGTGATTCAGCCTCCCTTCATATCAGAGCAAAAGACTGAAATTGTGTGATAGATGTATTTGGTCTAAATTTGGAGGGCATCACAGAGCAAAAAATGAGACTGCACTCTTTAACTCATGAGTGTTGTTTATCCATTACACAGAGGGCCTCCGGACTGCAGCTGTGCAAGTTTGCACACGCTACCATGATGATCAATTTCAAACCTCTCTACCAAGTGCAAATGGAGCTGAAGTTTCAAGTTAATTTAATCATTCCGCTTCTCTACTGAGATCAGTGATAAGACCATCCTTGGCATCCTTTTGATCTGGCATCAAATATAGCACTTGATAATAGCAAAATATCCTGTCATCATTTTTACAGGCACTATTTACAAGTTGTTGTTCCAACTCCTGTCACTTATTCCTGTGCACCTACCCAGAGGAGGTGAGCCGGCTGCACAGCCTGATTCCGTGGATGGAGTAGTTCATGTACGCCTCTGAGTATCTTTGGGACCCCTGACTTTGGGTTTCCAGCCTAGAAAACAAATACAAGAGCATTTTATATGTGATTAAGTTAACTGCACAAATATAGGTACATTTTTCAGTCACACAGACAAATAAGACATTGCTTTGAATGGTTCACTTAATAAGTTCATTAAAAAATATTTTATAAAGAGGTTTGCTTTCCTTTGCACATTCCTTGAAAATTGATTTTTATTTCCTTTTTGGTCTATTTTATGGTATCGGTTTTTTTTTTTTAATTCTAATTAGGACCCAGTTTGAATTGTTCCATTTTGGTGGAGTTTGGGTTCTAGCACACAGTGTTACTAAAAACAAGAGACAGCAATGGCAGTGAAGGGCCTGCATCTAATTTGTGTCCCCCAGTGAAATAATTAAAACATGTCTCCTGTAGCCCAGGGCTGCCGTCTGAGTGCCTGGATTCCTGCCAGGCCATAGGACTTCTCCAAATTTGAGTTGTTCCACTTTTAAGTTAAATTATAGGGACTATAGAGATAGTACAGTAGGTAGGGCACTTGCTTATAATCAATCTACCCAGATTCTATCCTGGTACAGCATATGCTCCTCTGGGCCCCTCGAATAATCCCTGAATACACAGTAAGAAGTAAACCTGGGTTACAACCAGATACGGCCCCCAAAACATAATAAAAAAGTGAAATTAAAGTGAAATAATGAGTCATCTTAGACCTTATCTGTTATTAAACCGTCTATGTTGAGTCAATGAAATAGAGAATGATTTGATATATAAATAAATTGCCTGGAGAGTCCTGAACAGCATTTCTGTCTCAGTGTTTGTTGCTTAGTGGAAGATAGATTAGTTCTATGAAGCCAGGCACTGGGGATGAAAGAGTTTAGCTCTTGCAAGTGTCTCCTTGAGCTGCCTCAACAAAACACCAGAAACTGGATGACTTAAACAATGCAACTGCATTTCTTCTGCAGTCATGGAAGCTAGAAGTCAAAAGTCAAGGTGGCATTGGATGTTGGTTTCTAGTGAGATTCTGTCCTGGTCTATAGGAAGCAACCTTCTAGTTATGACTTCATATGGTCTCTGTGTTGGCAGAGAGAGTTGGAAATAGGAGGAAGAGAAGCAAGAGAAAGGAATTTGAGTTCCCATGTCTCTTTCTGTAGAAACATTCTTCCTGACTGTTTTGGAACAAGAATCTAAGATATCCTCATTAATACAATAAGATTCTACCTTATAAAAGTGGGAAAATCATTAAAATATTTTGTAATGGAAAAATGTATTGTATTCATGTGTTTTAGAGAAAATGGTGAGCAGGAATACTATTGAATTCAAGGAAAGGGAATCGGAGAGCCTAGTTAAAAAGCTAAATTTTGAGTCGTCTGCAAGTTGAGACTCTGAGTTAAATTAGGGCAAGCACAGTTTAAATAAAAGATGGATACCAAAAGAATTATTTCTAAGTAAAAAGATATGAGACTGAGGATAGAGCAATAGTACAGCAAGTGGAATGCTTATCTTGCATGTGGCTGACTCAGCTTTAATTTCCAGGACCCTATGTGGTCATCGAGTTCTGCCAGCAGTGATCCCTCAGTGCAAAGCCAAGAATAAACGCTTAACACTGTCAATGTAGCCCACAAACAAAAACAGTCTCTTATGACCTAGTCTCAGAGGTCACACATATCACTTCCACTACCTTTTATCAAGCTCTGCAGACATTCTTCTCAGGAGAGGAATTAGTTCATATGGGGACAGCCTGAAACTATGGGAAAATACTCTACAGTCCTAAGCTACACATCTACGATGTCAAAGACACTATCCAATGGACAATATCGCTATGAAAATGGATCACTTGACTTGATCACTTGACTTCCCGTAGATCATCGATTACTCGAGCAGTCACCAGTAACATCTCAATATGTCCTGTCACATGCAAGATAGCCAAAGGGCATCTGCCCGCTCCAGGAACATAAAGAGCTTCAAACCATTCCATCAAGTCATTGGAATGAGGTCTATAATTGTTACTGGTATTTGGCATGTCAAATACGACACAGGTAGCTTGCCAGGCTCTGCCATGCGGGTGGGATAATCTTGTAGTCACCTCAAAACTCAAGCATTTATTGATGAACCACAGCCACGCGAGCCGGGCTGTGATCAACTCTTCTGCTGGGTGGAGTTCTGACGAGAGGAGAGTCCGGATGTGGAAAAGGGAGGCCCTCATGGTGTAGGGGTTCCTCTGGCTTGTTGCAAGGCTCTGCTGGGGTGGTGGGCCATGGCTAGAACCCGGCATACCTCCCAGATGCCTTGTGATCAGCTGGGCACAGGGAGAGTAAGTTGCAACTCTACCTCGTGTGTGTGTGAGTCTCTGTATCAGCATACCTAGGCCGGGCTTGGAAAAAACTCCATGAAAATGGAGCATGAATCTAAATGATCATCTTTGGCATTCTACAGAGATGTCAGAGGTAAATATCTTTCCACACTGAAAATATGGAGGAAAGCATCTGAGAAGAAAGAAATTGCATATCAATGCACTATTTGAGAGGAGTTAGAAGAGCTGAGAGGTCAAGAAAGCAGGAGCCTGTGTTTTCAACTTCATGTAAAAATCGTGGCTAGTTAAGGGCTGAGCCACTTCTCTACAAAGTATATGGACATGTTCTCTCATGGTAAAGAGGAGACCAGAGGTCACATCACTCCTTTTTTTCAAATGTTTGATTTTCTTCTTCCTTTTTGTTGCATGAAGAAAGAAACAGGACCTGTAATTGGAAGACACTGTCTAGAACCTAAGTCCGCCCAAAGACATGAAGAACTCTGAGATATAGAACTCCATTTCAGGAGCCCAGAGGGCTTTTGTGAGGCAAAATTCCAGGCTCAGAACATGAGTGGATCCCAGGGAGAAGAAGCACTAGCCAAAGATAAAGTAAAATCTCAAAATGGACAAGTAGGGGAGACCAGAGAGATAGTATAGCAGGTATGGCACCTGCCTTGCATATGGTCAATCCAGGTTCATCCCTGGCTCCCCATATGGTCCCCTGAGCACCATCAGGAGTCATCTCTGAGCACAGAGCCAGGGGCAAACCCCTGAGCATCGCCAGGTTTGGTACAAACTTTTAAAAATATATATACCAAAAAGTTGAATGCTTTCCCCCAGAAAATGTTATCTTGAGCACTTCTCTCTTTGTCTGTCTCTTTTCAATTTCTCTTGAGCAGTGATATCTCTCTCTCTCATTCTCCCTTTAGTTTCCCACAAAAGAAAAAAAATCTTGTAATACTTCATAACACATCTCCTATAAATCTTTCCTGTGAGGAAAGGGGACAGACCTATAAAAGCTTGGAGAGAATTTAGTGCTGACTTTCCTGTCCTGCAAAGAGCAATTCCTCACTCTCGGTTGAGTTCCAGGGCTCTCAGAGAAACTGGGTGCCAGGGATTCTTCCCTTCCCCATACTGAGTAGAACAAGAAAGCGTGACTTGGGTGCAGTTTGACAACTGCCTCATGGGGCTGGTGAGATAGGAGGTCTGTGCTGGAGATTATGTACTGTGCAGGAGGGTGTAGCAGACTCTCAGTCCAAATCTCCACAACCACTTCCCTGGGTGCGTAGAGACAGAAGCAACAGCCTCCCTTCTCCCCACTCTGCATGCACTACCCCTGGAACCCTACATTTTCTTGTAGAGTCAACTATTTCCTGATTCACCTCTGACTGTCTTTACTACTTTTCAGCTCTAAAGTGATGTCCACCACACTCTGGAGCTGAGATGTAGTAAAAATCAGTCATAGGTGAATCAGGAAATTGTTCAGAGTGCTCTACAAAGATATCAAGGTATTTTAACTCAGCCCCACTAAAGATAATTTAATGATATTATACTAAAAATGTCCTTTATGAGATAGCTATAAAATGATTCAGAGAGAAATATGCCTGTATTTCATAGGAAAATGCGAATTAATCACATAAAAAAAACAAATAGAACGTGTGGATTTGAGACTGTTAGAACACAGTCCAAGTGTGGTGTGTGAAACTCTATCACAAGTAAAACTGTGAAGAGGAAAAACTGCTGAGCCCGACATCTGCAATCTCTCCAAACACTTTTTCTTTTTGTTTCTTGAGTTTGTTTCTTGAGAGCTTTGCAAAGAGCAGCATTAACTACATTCTAAAATGAGACAATTTTGACTGAAACTCCCGCCCCAAAGCCCCAAGGATTGCCATTCATAAAAAAAAAAAAAAATTAAAATAAGAAGAAAATGACTTCTCCAAATAAAACCAGCAAAACACTATAGAGGGTCTGTTTCTCTTTTAAACATACCAGCCTGACTACTAAAGGTCATAGAAAATACCCTCACCTCATCTGCTCCCCACCATGGCCCAGAGTCGAAAAACTGTTATATTTCTAGGTTGGCGCCACAATAGCCAAAAGAACCCTGTATTTGAAGCTTTTTCTCCTGACCAGCAGGGTTCTAAGTTTCTGCTTTAGGTGCTTAGGTTCTTTTGGTTTTTTAAGTCAAGGGGAACGGTGTACAGACCCAAGCCTGTGAAAAGCATAAGGCAGTGCAGAGCAGAGGCGGCCTTTCTACAAAGTGGCCTTGTTGTGTGTCTGTCTGGGTTCCGTGCAGGTTCCGTTGCTTCACTGACAACATAATAAAACGATGGCGAATAGAACTTGGTGACCTCGCTGCAAAAGTTTTCCAAAGCCCAAGAAAAGAATGGAGGGCATTGAAAAGTGAGCCCCAACTTTTATGGGTTTTCTTTCCCCGGCCAGCCGGACCTCAGACAACGGCATTGTCACCAAGAGGCAGCATTCCGAAAAGAGGCATTGGACATTGATATGCAAATGTGGGTGACACACATCCCATTTGGCTTCAGAATTCCTCTGTCTAGCACTGTCACACGAATCGTTTCTGAATCTGAGCAGTTCATTCAAAACCATAAATATGTGTTTCACCCTATGAACAGATTCTCTTTGCTCGGAGTTCGCACACAACTGCAATAGAAGGTAGACTATTAAACAGCCCCATTTTGATGGTGCACACCCCAGACTCAAAGCCACTTTTCAATGGGATGGATCTGAGGGCAAATGTAGCCTATTCTAGAGAGTAAGGATCTTTTCAGTATTATAAAGTAGGTTCTCTGTACTGACTGGCTTTTTAAAACTAGAAATGCAAAAGCAATTTGAGCTCACACTGCTACCGCCTGGTTAGCAACACCATAGAAGCCTCCTAATCGATTGGTGATTGTGGAGGAATGGAAAAATAATTCTTAAGACTTTTAGAGAGGAACTGGAAGAAAGACAATATTTATTCCTGGAAAGAATGTAAATTAGCTTTTTAACTCGCTCGAAAAAGTATTCCAATCACCACAATTCAATTTCACCACGTGCACACACACTCGCATACACATACACAACCCTGTATACCTACTTCTTTCAGTAACTGCTCAACCTCTAGGTAAATCCCTGGACTTCTGATTCTTCTAACTGAACCACTAAACCTGTGGGAGGCAGCGAGCAGGGAAATTCTTAAATGATCTGAACTGATCATGATCTGAACCCAAGATCATGTACCTGCTTTCCTAATGAATCAACAGTGGGAAAGACTGAACAAAACAACCTAACATTCCGGGGAAGAATAGGAAGCAGATGTGGCTCCATGGATGAGTCTTGCAAAGGACATAATATTAGAATAGAGACCAAACTCTTTCAAACTGTATTTCACCAGATGAGGATTAAATTCAGAGACTTACGGTCTGTAAACTCCATGATGTGCACTGGTGACTTGCAGTCTTCCAGCCTATTTTGATCTGCAGTAGAAACAGTGTGTTAGTCCGACCCTGAGCTTCCCATTCTGAATTTCCCTGTTCTGTTATTGATTTGCTGAAGACGATAACACCAGACATAAAGGTTGAAGTGAATGCTTCACTCAGGCCAAGGGCAAAAAACAAGACTTTTGAAAAGTTTAGGAAAATCATGACCTGCTGTACTTTTTAATAATATAGCATCCCAGTTGGTAAAGGATTTAAAAGCCAATACATTTCTTTTATTTCCATGTCTGTTGTTTATATCTCAGTCATTAATAATTATTTCATCAAAAGAATCAAAAGAAGTTAAAGCCCCTATCAGATTCTTTTCAATATTTCTCAAATCTCTTAGGTAGGGGTACTTGAAAATTGTTCATCTTCTTTCTTCAAACCATTAATTCTATCCAACTTAATAAAAATAAAAGCAGATTTTATAATAGGTTGATATAATGCTATCATTCAGCAAACAATAAAACAGGAAAATCCTATTTTCTTTTATACGAGCTTTAATTTCAATTAGCCAATAAAGTTTATTAAGCCTAGAAAATCAAATAAAGGAAATTATGAACTTAGCACAATAAAAGTCATAAACTGTTAATATCTAAGAAAGCCTAGCTTTGCATACTAAAAACAGGCAGTTAAGGAGATTTTATAAAATGGAAAAAACAAACAACATTTTAAGAAATCTTCGATAAATATTTGCTCATCTCAGATTTTTCAAAGAAGCTGCTCATCACTCCACTGGGAAGAGGAATACTACAAACATTAGGAAGGTGGATATGATGACTAGGACCAAGGCTTGTGATGCCAAGAAACTCTGAACAACATTGAGCTTTACAGGTTGAATTTTCTAAGTATTAGCTTCTCCTCTGATTCAGCAGTACTTACTGCATGTATTTCATTGGTTGGAGAACACATGTCAAGTTGTCAAAATATAACAAAGAGATAAGTTGGAGAAAAGAAGGATTTAATTATTTTACTCCTCTCTTATTTTTTTACATAAAATTATCAAGGAAGATGCAGCCAAAAAGCATCTTGGAACATATACTGGTCTCAGAGAAGCCTTTTCGGCTGCAATAAAGCCCCGGTTTGTGCTTCTTTCTTTACATGTCGAGACTAATTGCAATAAATAGACAATTTTTAAAGAAAACATTCCTTCAACTTTTTACTAAATTGTAAGACTGAATATTTGCATAATGAGTTCTTGAATTTCTATGACATTTGCTCAGTCTTAAAGCATCATCATTGCTCTCAAACTGGAGTTTTAATTTGAGACACTGCTGCCATCTACTGTACACACACAAAACTGAAGCCTTACGAGAACTTCCCCCTGTAGCTTTTTGGTCCTTTAACTTCTGTTAAAACTGTTCGGTATTTCCAACCCCTCCTGATACTAACCCCCCCAAAAAAAAAAAAAAAAAGTTCAGATTCATTTGTGTGTTTCAATTATTTGGAAAAAAATATGTTGGAATAGTTTTCATATGAGATATAACTTTAAAATATATTTAAGGGCCATAGAGAGAGTCCAGCAGGTATGGTGCTTCCCTTGCACACTGCACCACCTATGGTTTCTCCCTGCACTGGCAGGAGTGATCCCAAGCACAAAGACAGGAGTAAGACCTGAGTACCATCCAGTATGTCCCTTTCCCTCCGCAAAAAAATTATTTTAAGCATAAAAGCAGTGAAAGTAGTGAGAAGCAGCCCTTCAACATCTTCTCATATTTTTATTCATGCATTTTGTTGTTAAATGAATGTCCTTGTCCACTAGATTATAAGACTGCATATCAGAATTTAACAAAAGGTCTATTATATACACAATACGTTTAGTAGGAATCAATGAACAAATAGATGAATGAAAATTAATCATTGCATGCTTAATACTTCCCTTATAAGCAGGGAAGTATTAAGTAAACTGACAAATACCAAAAGGGAAAAAGTTTAACCCAAGTAGAACTGAATAAAGCTTCATTAAGTAATAAAAATGCTTGGAATTTAATCTTATTTTGTTCAGTTATATATTAAACTCTCCATGGATAATTTAGGTATAACTGAGTGAAAAATAAAGAATTGAGGATACCAAAAGATAAAATTAAAGCACAAACCTTCCTTTTCTATCTTTGAAACAAAAATAAATTTGAATAAGACTTTGAAAGCCAAGTATAGAGGAAAATACGGGAGAAAAACACTTTCTCCCATCACCAAATTAACTATTCTCAAGTGGGGCGTGGTTATAACTGCAAACAGCATTAATTGCACTTTAGAGAAAAACACCCTAAGACACAGGAAGCTTATGACTTTCCCAAGGTCACAAAGCTAGGAACAAAGATTGTTGGCACACCTAAGCAGTAAAATTCCAAATCTAAGCTCTTACTCAACCAGTATGTCCCAAAGACATTCCAGAGAATCTGACATTCCTTCAGAGGGTCAGCCCCATCAAACTCAAAATCCATCATAATGTTCGAAGCTTGTTGCCCTTCTCATACTTGTTCTTTCATGGGTATTCAATGAATGAAAAGAGAAGCTAAATACAGAATTATAGAGCTATTCCATGAAGCAGAGCATGAAAGAGATTTGCAATTGTGCAACAGAACTCTTATCTCAAATCATTTTACTGCTTTAGGAAATGGCAATTTTTCATGAAAGGGTATATTCGTTTTAACATATAATGGATTTACTGTTTATTTAAACAAATTGGTAGTTTAATCCCTCTCAGTTTTAAGCTCTACTTTGATAAATACCTATAGATAGAATCCACTTAAGCTGTCATTATCACTATCTTAAACTAAATTATCAAGGGTACTCCTTAACTGTTAAGGTTGCAAAAGGGTTCCTGAGAGCAAAAAAGTCTGAAAACTTTGGGGCCAGAGAGATAGTATAGGGACTTGGTGTTTGCCTTGCAGGTAGCTCACCAGAGTTCAATCCCCAGCACCACATATGGTTCCCTGAGTACCACCATGATTGATCCCTGAGTAAGGGCCAGAGTAATCCCTGAGTCCCTCTGGTATGGCCCAATTTCCTCTTCCCCAAAAATGCAATTTTAAAAAAGTCTGAAAATCTCTGCACTTGTACTCTGGAATGAGTGGGCATAATACTGTATTGTAATCGGGGTCTCTTCACATCCATAATAATATAAATTTTACAATATGAGTATATGCCGCAACAAAAAATTCAAGTGAGTAGATATCACAGATCTCTAAGAATGACTATCCAATAAGCAGCATTTCAAATGATAAAGCCACAATTGCATCTTTCCATCCTAATTCAGGTTGAAGTTCAAATATACAAACATCTCAGGAAGATGAGAAAAATCAGATTGCAATGGTCGGACAGATTAGACAATTAGAGGTATTTAAAACCAGATGAAGAACATATCTTTGCGTGCCAGGGACAGTTAATATATTTCTATATATTTTATATCAATAAACAGGGTAAAAATAAGTGGGATATTATAAACACTGAAAGAGTAGAACAAAGAGACAACAAATAGCTAAATGAATAAATGAAAAAATACTACAATAAAGCAATGAAGATCCTAAATACATTTAAGATGGTTAGGGAAGGCTGGAAAAGGTGAAGGAAAAACTAATTTAGATATTTCTGGCATGTAAAGATTACTGTGTGAAAATAGATAATTCACTTTATTTCATAAAGGATTTTATTTCAGCCAAAAAATTCAGTGATTATAAAGGAAAATTACTGAACAATAAAAATGATCACAAACTAGAATATAGGAAAACAGAATGACAACAACCTCTCTTGCTGTTACTCCATGTGATTATACTGGCTACTGAGAGTCAGTACAACTCAGTAAACAAATCGGTATAGCTGCTGAGAATTGGTACAACTCAGGAGATCTTGACTTCTAGCTTGATGATGCTGTGTCACGTGTGAACTCACTCATCAATGAAATTCACTGAGTGCCTTTCCTTATGTCTCCAATGTTTTTTTATAAGACTCATCTTGTTCATAAAGGTACATTGTGAGTATAAAACATTCTTCAACAACTGGTCCTTGTGATTATGCTGACAATCACAACAGCAACTAAAAAACCCACAAATTACTGCGATTTTATGAAGATCAAGTATTAATTTTTCTGCTGCCATATACTTTATTCTAGAGTTTGAGACAATAGTTGGTGAGTACATAGATTAAGTCCTCAAACCAAGAGCAGAAACACAAGTTTTTAATAAAAAAGACTTAGGTTTACTCTGAGAATCTATTTGTTCCCACATCTATATGCACTAACAAATAGTACATGTAAAAAATTATATATAATTCATGTTAGAGGATATTTCATGATTCCTGTTAAAGTTTGACAAAGGAGTAAGGATTCCACAATGGCGGAAGTTACAGAAGTTTGCAATTTGTTGATGGGAATGTTCCAAATGGTACAGTACATAGACTGAATTTTATCCAGCAAAAATCACAAAAGAATTCATTAAAAATAAACAAAATCAAATAAAGTTGGTAATTCAATCAGGTTCTGTGGCTTATTTTCCTAAAATTCACTCATATATATTAAAAGAAATCCCTTTGAGAGGGTTTCCTAGATTTGCATTCTATCCTATAATGAAGACAAGTAAAGATAGTATATACACAGACATAAACAAAATTTCTGCTTATACACAAATACATATGCTGTATATACATATCTTGAATAGAGAGATTTATTTAGGTGAAATATATTCTAGGCTTTTGAAAAATGTCTTTAAAATTTTTCTTTCCCATAATGAAATACAGTAGAATGACAGATCATTTTACAAGATTGTTTTACTGTTGCCATCTTTCATCATATGTAAGAGAAACAAATTAATCTTGTGGCAATTCCAGGTTCTGATAAGCAACATTATCCGGTGTCTTACAATAAATAATAAGATTGTCACTTTTCAATTAAATAGACTTATTGACAATAAGATCAATAACTAAGTTATCAAAATCTTTTCCCCATTCACTCACACAGAGAGCTATTTCACAAAGGCATAAAAACATAAATCATTTGAGACTCATTCCCTAACAATCAACTAATATGCATAAGAGAAATGAAAAGCCATGGACTAAAACTGACATCTTAGTGATTAAGGCTAATGTGCAGTATATTTCATATTACAAATACCAAAAATGAAGTGAAATTGTTTCTTGCAGCTGTCACAGATTGGAGAATAAAGTCACATATTTTATTAGCATGTAACACTAATATCATTTAATAACCATGGATAATATTGGTAAAATGAGACATAGGCTCCTAGCCAATCCTTATTTACATTTAATAAAGTACCTATATTTACATAAAATGCCTTCATAATTATATTCTGAAAATAAAAATCAGAAAGGCTCTAAATATTCCTTTTTTTGTTTGAAAATCCAACATGCACAAAAATGTTTGCCTCTATAACTTTCACTTTCTCAGCCTGCTCCTAGAATACATGAGGGATACATGGTTCCAAATTCTCAAACAGAATTGTCACATTGTAAATGAACACTTTTGAAAACAGAAAATGCAGCTTGAGTGTGATATTTGAAATCTTTACCGAAACAGTCATTTCTGACCTTCATTGAGAAAAGGAAGTAAAATCTACTGGAATCTCATTTAAAAGAGGATTTATTACATAATGATAGAAGAGAAACTGTTTCAAGCAGATGAAACAATTATTGTAATTGTGAACAGCTGTTCACCTATAGAAACAAGCACGAATTCTTAGAAAATGGAAAGAAGCTTTTGTTCTTATTAAAGCCAAATGATTTCACAAGAATAACACTCATAATAATCTTTCTTAAACTACTAGTTGAGAGAAAATTCAATGAATTAAGAAAAGAAAATAAATATGATGGGGTAATATTCAATGAAACAGATTAAATACTATTCTTTAGATGAAAGGGACACCTTATGTCCAGTCTTTAAGGTATGGTCTATGCCAGAGGTCTGGAAGGCCCAAGTCCCTCTCTCTATCAGATTATCAGATCACTAGAAATCAGGAGCATTGTGTTGAAATGGCTGAGGAGTTGAATATCACCTCCATGGATCTAATTTCATTTTCATGGGTCAAAAATCACAAAATGTTCCACTCCATTAAGTTACTACACTTTTCAACAATTTCTCTACAAGATCTATACATAGTTTGTCCTTGTGTGTTTGACTCTTGACCAGCATAACCTAAATATTTATTATGCCTTCTTCTGATAATATGTAAGTTTTTCACCAAAAATGGAGGCCAGTGGAAATAACACTGAAGATGACTGTGGTCACTTAAGTCTATCTGATCCAGATTCATCTTTTCTTTTTCCAACTCATCATTCAGTCAGATGTTGAAGAATCTGAGGGCTCAGTCTGTACCATGTCAGGTACTCTGAAAACCAATCATTATGGAGAAATGCCTCCAACCTAGCACATGACTCTACATCACAGGTTCCAGTGAGCCTAGCCCCAGCACAATTCTTTTGCTTTATTTTCCCTTAAAAATGTAGTATTTTATAATGTTTTATCTCTAAGCTCTATTCCTATCATGTGAACAGACCATCAGCAAGTGGAAGTGTGACAAAATTATGATTCATATTTTATTTTACAAATGTAGATTATATCAATGTAAATCTTAAGGGTAAATGGCTTCTATTTAAAATATTTTTGTTCTTGTCAAATAATCCTGAAAGATTTTATTTCTGTCGTGAACAAGAAGTTTCTATTGAAACTTAATATAATTAGAGTTAATTTTATAACATACATACATATAGATACATATGGAGATATATTTTACAAGTATGAATATGTGGCTAAATATGTGTCATTAATAAACTGTTTATATCACATTCTAATTCTAAATAATATAAAGGTAGCATTTGGGTTTTATGTTACAGTATGTTCCCTATATCATGAAACACAGTGACAATGGTTCTTTTATATAGTGACAGTTTTACATAAGCAGTTCAGCAAATAGAGGCATATGATATTTAGGATTATGTCCATATTTCACATGTTACATTTACTCTAATTATAGAATAAATTCAAGTAGCATGATAACCATAGAAGAAAATTTTGGTTTCTTTTCAAAAAATACTGACTTGTTCCAATTATGTAAATTCCTCTGTTTTGAGCTGTTGAACTACTAAAAACAAAAAAAAAGTCTATGCCTCTTGTAAATTAATAAGAGAAGTTAGTAAAACTAAATAAACAATAATAAAATCTAGCATATTTAAGTATAATAGAGAGATTAAATATAGGGTTGAAGGCACTAGCCTTACACATAGTCCCTATATAAAAATGTTTAATAATTTATGAGAAAACTAAATAATTAATGTATGATTTATATTCAGCTCTGTCCCATGTCTGAGAGTCTCTGGTTCAGCATACCTGAGCAGCAGAGCTGCTCCTTGCTCTCCCTGTGCCCAGCCGCTCATGAGGCGCCCGGGAGGCATGGCGGGTTCTAGCACTGGCCTGCCACCCCAGCAGAGCCTCACAACAAGCCAGACGACCCCCCACCCGACTCCATGGGGGCCGCCATCTTCCACATCCGGACTTCCCTCTCATCACAACTCCACCCATCTGACCAGACTTTCACAGGCCAGATCATCCACACCCACCCTGCAGCAGTTTTCTTTCAATCCGGCCCAGGTATGTTAAACCAGAGACTCTCAGACATGGGGCAGAGCTGCTACTTGCTCTCCCTGTGCCCAGCCGCTCATGAGGCTCCCGGGAGGCATGGCGGGTTCTAGCCCTGGCCTGCCACCCCAGCAGAGCCTCACAACAAGCCAGATGACCCCCTCCCCTATCTTCCATGGGGGCCGCTATCTTCCACATCCGGACTTCTCCTCTAGTCACAACTCCACCCAGTAGACCAAACTATCACAGCCTGGCTTGTGTGGCCGCATGGTTCATCAATAAATGCTTTATTCAGAGGTGACTACAAGAGTATGCCACCCGCACAGCAAGCCTGGCAAGCTGCTCGTGTCGTATTTGATATGTCAAATACCAGTAACATTTATATTAGGTCATTCCCATGACCTAATATAATGGTTTGAGGCTCTTTATGTTACTGGAGAAAGCGGATGCCTTTGGGTTCTACTAGCATGAGACAGGGCATATGGAGATATTACTGGTGCCCACTCTAGCAAATAGATGATGAACAGGAAGATAGTGGTAGTGATAGTGATGATTTATATTCAAATATCATTTTATTCAATAAATGTTCATCAATAAGGTATCTGTGAGATAGTCACTCTTATAAAATTAAAACAAACAAAAATAAATATACATAGTTGAAATTAGAAAATACAGTATATTGATATATCCACTCTCTGCCATTTTTATTTGCAAGTGAGTTCAACTCTATAAGCACAAATGGGCCATATTTTAGAATCTTAAAAACTAACAAAAATATTTTCAATTTCAATGAGGAAAGCTGGCATAACAATAGTGTGGGGAAAATGTTAAAATGGTGTCTACAAAGGACTCCTTATTGAATTTCTAAATATGTTTGTATTAAATCAGATGTTTTAAGTGAATGGTAGTTTAACAAAGTTTGTATCTCAAAGCTACTTGCCCCAGTTAAGAGATTTCTAAGATTTATGATCTCCACAAAGAACATTCAAAAGCATTCCTGAGGAAGCTTTCACATCATCCTTCAGGTACTTTGAAACCAGGCAGAGATCTGTAGGTGACCTCTGACTTGTCTCCAAGGTTCTTTGATCCCCTCTCTGGGCCACTTCCATTGCAGTGAGGATAAACCTCCATGGTCTTCCAAGTAACAGCACAGCACGTTTTGGAAAAAATCCAAAAAATTTTTTAAGTGAGATACAATTTACCTATAAGTTGGCTTTTTTAAATTGCCAGTTACAAACTCACATTGCTTGTCCAAATGTGACATCATAAAAAATTTGTTTTAATATTCCATACAAATTTCAGAAGTGTTTGGTCAATTTCTTTGAAGAATGTCATGGGTATCCTTATAGGGATGGCATTGAATTTGTATAAAGCTCTAGGGAGTATTACCATTTTAACAACATTGATTCTCCTGATCCATGAGCAGGGAATGTGTTTCCACTTCCTTCTTTTTATTTCTTGAAGTAATGTTTTGTAGTTCTCTTTGTAGAGGTCCTTTACGTTCTTCGTTAAACTGATTCCTAGGTATTTAATTTTCTGTGGCACAGGTATTTAATTTTCTGTGAATGGGATCGTGTTCTTAATATCCCCTTCCTCTCTTTCATTATTTGTATATAGGAAAGCCACTGACTTTTGGGTATTGATTTTGTACCCCTGCCACTCTACTATAAGCATCTATTGTTTCTAGGAATTTTTTAGTAGAGAGTTTAGGGTTCTCTAGGTATAATATCATGTTATCTGCAAGTAATAGTGATAGCTTAACTTCTTCCCTGCCTATCTGGATGCCCTTAATGTCCTTTTCTTCTCTGACTGCTATGGCAAGTACTTCCAGTATTATATTGAATAAAAGAGGTGAAAGAGGCAACCTTGTCTTGTCCCTGATCTTAGCGGGAAGGCTTTTAATTTTTCCCCATTGAGAATGATACTCGCTGTGGGCTTTTGATAGTTAGCTTTGACCATCTTGAAGGAAGTTTCCTTCAATTCCCATTTTTTGAGGGTTTTAATCATGAACAAGTGCTGGATCTTGTCAAGGCTTTCTCTGCATCTATTGATATGATCATATGGATTTTATTTTTCTCTTATTGATATGATGACTACAAGAGTATGCTACCTGCACGGCAGAGCCTGGCAAGCTACCCGTGTTGTATTTGTATTTGATATGCCAAATAACAGTAACAATTATAGACCTCATTCCGGAATGAATTGAGGCTCTTTATGTTCCTGGAGCAAGCAGATGCCCTTGGGCTCTACTAGCATGAGACAGGACATATGGAGATGTTACTAGGGCCCGCTCGAGCAAATCGATGATGAAAGGGAAGACAGTGAAGACAGTGATACAGTGATTGATATGATACATTTATGTTGATTGAGTTGCGAATGTTGAACCATCCTTGCATTCCCGGGATGAATCCTACTTGGTCATGATGAATGATCTTTTTGATGAGTCTTTGGATTCTGTTTGCTAGTATTTTGTTGAAGATCTTAGCATCTGAGTTCATCAGGGAGATCGGTCTATAGTTTTCTTTCATTGTGTTATCTCTTCCTACTTTGGGTAAGAGGGTGATGTGTGATTCACAGTAACTGGGAGCGCTTCTGTTTCTCCTATATCCTGGAAGAGCTTGAAAAGGTCTGGGAGTAGGTCCTCCTTAAAAGTTTGGTACAATTCACTAATGAATCCATCTGGACCTGGGCTTTTGTGTTTGGGTAGAATTTTAATTACTGTATGAATTTCCTCGATGGTGATAGGCCTATTCAGGTACTGCAGGTCTTCTTGTTTCAGCAGTGGGAGGTTATATGAATTCAGATAAAGATATATATATCCATTTCTTCTAAGTTCTCATGTTTCATGGCATACAGACTCTCA
>JAJIBD010024086.1:0-85265 GCA_021461705.1 Cryptotis parvus
CTGTCTCCCCCTCAGGTATTCTCCTGGGGTGCGGCTGGCCAGGCAGGCGCCTGGGGTCGTGGTAGAGCCCCAGGCCTTGGCAGAAGGTGGAACTACAACCCCCAGAAGTCCAGAGGAAGCGGAAGTAAACGGACATTTTGAACTCTCACACCAGCCTGTCTCTGCCTCAGGTATTCTCCCTGGGGTGTGGCTGGCCTGGCGGGTGCGCCGCTCATCGGCCGCTTATTAATACAAAACTAGGAAATTCAACACCAAGGGAAGGTAATACCCTCAAGAAAAAAGAAACAGTACGCTAGAGGAATCTATCCCTGAACACCGCAACACCATGGGGAAACAACGCAGATCCCCAGTTCGAAGAACAGATGAAGGAATCAACCCTGAAGACTCAAAAAAGAATGCAGATGTGCATAATCTCTCTGACAATGAATTTAGAGAAGAAATTGGTAGGATGTTTAAGGAGCTCAACGAAAAAATGGAGCAGATGTCCAATAAAATACAGGAGAACATAAACGAAGCAGTTGAAAGGGCAGTCAATAAATTACGGGAGGAAATGAGAGCAGAAATGAGAACCATGCAAATAGAAATATCATCGCTTAAAAACTCAGTAGATGAAATGAAAAACACAATAGGGGCTCTCAACAGTAGGATGACAGCAGCGGAAGAGAGAATCAGTGAGACTGAAGATGAGCTGCAGAAAGCACTCAGAGAACTACATAAGATGGAAAAAAGACCGGAAAATGGATCAGCAACGGAACAGAGAACAATGGGATGAAGCCAGGTGGAACAACATAAGAATCATCGGAGTCCCAGAGGGACAGGAAAGTAACCCCAAGGAAATTAAAACAGTTAAAAACATCCTGGCTGAAAAGTTCCCCGAGTTAAAGGACGAAGGCATCCAGATCCAAGAAGCCCGACACGTACCAGCAAGAAGAGACCCCAATAGAAAGACCCCAAGACACATCCTAGTCAAAGTAATGGATGCCATAGACAGAGACATAATTCTTCAGGCAGCAAGATCAAAAGAAGGAAATTGTATACAAAGGAGCATCCATTCGACTTTCAGCAGACTTCTCAGAAGAGACCCTCCAAGCCCGAAGGCAGTGGTGGGATATAGTAAAAAAAAACTCAATGAAATGAATGCCTCAGCAAGAATTCTTTATCCGGCTAAACTCTCACTCAGATTTGAAGGACAGATATACAACTTCTTGGATAAACAACAGCTTAGGAACTTTGTAAACTCAAAACCAACCTTAAAAAGAAGGACTGAAAGATCTACTCTAAGACGAGACAAAACCCAAAAGAACAACCAACCTATACAGAAAGATGGCACAAAATCCCATGACAATAATCTCTCTCAATGTCAATGGTCTAAATGCACCAGTTAAGAGACACAGAGTGGCAAAATGGATCAAAAAATTGAATCCGACATTCTGCTGCCTTCAAGAAACACACCTGAACAATCGGAGCAAAGACAGGCTCAAAATAAAAGGCTGGAAAACAATCCTTCACTCAAACAACCCATCCAAAAAGGCTGGGGTAGCCATACTGGTATCCGACAACATAGACTTCAGGCTGAAGAAGGTCAGAAGGGACAGTGAAGGTCACTTCTTAATAGTCAAGGGATACATATATCAGGAAGAAATCACGCTATTAAACATATATGCACCCAACGAGGGGCCAGCAAAATACCTAAAACAACTACTAATAGACTTCAAAGAAGACATTGACAGCAACACAATTGTAGTTGGAGACTTCAACACTGCTCTATCAACCCTGGATAGATCAACAAGATTGAAACTTACCAAGGAAATACTGGCCCTAAAAGAAGAGATGGAAGAAAGAGGGCTGGTAGACATATACAGGGCATTTCATCCCCCAAAAAGCTGAATACACTTTCTTCTCCAGTGCACATGGATACTCCAAAATAGATCACATGCTGAGCCATAAATCATACCTCCATAAAATCAAGAAGATAGAAATTGTGCCAACTATTTTTTTCAGACCATGATGCACTGAAAATAGAAGTTAATTGTACACAAAAACGGAGACCAATACCAAGTACCTGGAAACTAAACAGCTCACTGCTGAACAACCAGCAAGTCATAAAAGAAATCAAAGAGGAAATCCAAAGATTCCTGGAAACAAATGAGACTGAAGACACGAATTACCAGAACTTGTGGGATACAGCAAAAGCAGTGTTAAGAGGCAAGTTCATAGCTCTTCAAGCATTCATCAGAAAAGAAGAAAAGGCCATCACAAACAGTCTGACTTCACAACTTAAGATCTTAGAGAGTGATCAACAAAAGGAGCCCAACCCAAGCAGAAAGAAAGAAATAATAAAACTTAGAGCAGAAATCAATGAGATGGAATGTCAAAAAACAATCCAGAAGATCAACGAAACCAAAAGCTGGTTCTTTGAAAAAAATAAACAAGATTGACAAACCACTTGCAAGACTTGTAAAGAAAAGGAAAAGAGAGAACCCAAATAAATAGAATCAGAAATGAAAACGGGGACATCACAACAGAAACCACAGAAATTCAAAAGATCATGCAGAGATTACTATGAGAGCCTGTATGCCACGAAACAAGAGAACCTAGAAGAAATGGACAAATTCCTGAATTCCTATAGCCTCCCAAGTCTGCAACAAGAAGATTTGGAATACCTCAACAAACCTATCTCCATCGAGGAGATGGAATCGGTAATCAAAAGTCTCCCCCAAACACAAAAGCCCAGGTCCAGATGGATTCACCAGTGAATTCTACCAAACCTTTTAAAGAGGACCTACTCCCAATTCTTTTCAAGCTCTTCCGGCAAATTGAAGAAACAGAAACACTCCCAAATAGCTTTTACGAGGCACATATCACCCCTGATACCCAAAGCAGACAGAGATGTCACAAAAAAGGAAAACTACAGACCAATCTCCCTGATGAACACAGATGCTAAGATCTTCAACAAAATACTAGCAAATAGAATCCAAAGAGTCATCAAAAAGATTATACACCATGACCAAGTGGGATTCATCCCGGGAATGCAAGGATGGTTCAACATCCGCAAGTCAATCAACATAATACATCATATCAACAAAAAAGAAAAATAAAAACCATATGATCATATCAATAGATGCAGAGAAGGCATTTGACAAGATTCAACACCCGTTCATGATAAAGCTCTCCGTAAAATGGGGATTGAAGGAACCTTCCTCAATATAATCCAGGCCATCTACTACAAGCCCACAGCGAGCATCATTCTCAATGGGGGAAAAACTGAAAGCCTTCCCCTTAAGATCAGGGGACAAGACAAGGCTGCCCACTCTCACCACTTCTATTCAATATAGTACTGGAAGTACTTGCCATAGCAATCAGGGAAGAAAAAGACATTAAGGGCATCCAGATAGGAAGGGAAGAAGCCAAGTTGTCACTATTTGCAGATGACATGATATTATACCTGGAAAACCCGAAACTCTCTACCAAGAGGCTCCTAGAAATAATACATTCCTATAGTAGAGTGGCAGGGGTACAAAATCAATACCCAAAAAGTCAATGGCCTTCCTATATGCAAACAGCGAAAGAGAAGAAAGGGACATTAAAGAAACTATCCCATTCACAATTGCGCCACAGAAAATCAAATACCTAGGAATCAGTTTGACAAAAGAATGTAAAGGATCTCTACAAAGAAAACTACAAAACGTTACTTCAGGAAATAAAAGAAGACCTGAGGAAATGGAGACACATTCCCTGCTCATGGATTGGAAGGATTAACATTATCAAAATGGTAATACTCCCTAGAGCTTTATACAGATTCAATGCGGTCCCTATAAAGATACCCATGATGTTCTTCAAAAGAAATTGAACAAACACTCCTGAAATTTGTATGGAATAATAAACCCCCACGAATAGCTAAAACAATCCTTGGGAAAAAGAAGATGGGAGGTATCACTTTCCCCAACCTCAAGCTCTACTACAGAGCAGTTGTAATTAAGACAGTGTGGTATTGGTATAGAGACAGACCCGGAGACCTATGGAATAGAACTGAATATCCTGAAACACACTCTCAAATATACAACCACTTAATCTTCGATAAAGGAGCAAAAAATATTAAGTGGAGCAAAGAAAGCCTCTTCAACAAATGGTGCTGGGAAAACTGGGCAGCTACGTGTAAAAAAATGAACTTAGACCTCCTTCTAACGCCATGCACAAAAGTCAGATCAAAATGGATTATAGATCTCAACATCAGACATGAATCTATAAGGTACATCGAAGAAAACATAGGAGAAACGCTCTACGACATCGAAACTAAAAGTATCTTTAAAGACGCCACACCACTGACCAAGCAAATGGAAGCAAAGATAAACAAATGGGATTATATAAAATTGAAAAGCTTCTGCACCTCAAAAAGAAACGGTGACCAAGATACAAAGACAATCCACAGAGTGGGAAAGGATATTCACCCAATACCCATCTGACAAGGGGTTAATATCCAGGATATATCAGGCACTGGTAGCCCTCCACAAGAAAAAAAACAGCCAACCCCATCAAAAAATGGGGAGAAGAAATGAACAGAAGCTTCCAAAAGAAGAAATTCGAATGGCCAAAAGGCATATGAAAAAGTGCTCTTCATCTTTAATCATCAGGGAGATGCAAATCAAAACAACAATGAGGTACCATCTCACACCACAGAGACTGGCACACATCAAAAACAGCAAGAACAACCGGTGCTGGCGTGGATGTGGGGAAAAAAGGGACTCTCATCCACTGTTGGTGGGAGTGCCGAGTGGTCCAGCCCTTTTGGAAAACAATATGGGCATTCCTCCGAAAACTAGATATTGAGCTCCCATTTGATCCAGCAATAGCACTCCTGGGAATATACCCAAGAGACCAAAAAACACATAGCAGAAACACTATCTGTACTTCTTTGTTCATCTCTGCGCTATTCACAATAGCTAGAATCTGGAAACAACCTAAATGCCCGAGAACAGAGGACTGGCTAAAGAAACTGTGGTTCATCTACACTATGGAATACTATGCGGCTGTCAGAAAAGATGAAATTAGGAAATTTACCTGCAAATGGATGGACATGGAGACTATCATGCTGAGTGAAATTAGTCAGAAGGAAAAGGACAGATATAGAATGACTGCATTCATTAATAGGATATAAATAGATACCAGTGTTTTACTAAATGTGGGAAATGGTAATGGCAGACTAAAACTCACCATTGAATATACACAAAGAGACTTAAGTGGTAAACTCTAAATATCTGCAGGGCTAGCCACAATGTGTAAAAAAAGAGAGAGAGAGATACAGAGACAGAGAGACAGAGAGAGAGAAAGAGAGGAAATGGGGCTACCTGCTATTGAGGCAGCCTGGGGGTGGGGGCGGAGGGGGTGGGGTACATTGGTGGTGGAAATGGGGCACTGGTGGAGGGATGGGTGCTGGAATACTGTATTACCAAGAACCAGTTATGAACACCTTTGTAATTGTATGTCTCATGGTGGTATAATAAAAATTTTAAAAAAAATACACATAACAGAACCCTGAAAGTAATTTATTAATTTCTTACTTGAATTTTTATGTAGAATGACCAAAACAGTGTTGACAAATCTTAAACTCAAGCTCTATAAGAAGAATCATTTACATGCTTTATTTTTTAACAGAAAGATTGTATTGTTCTGTTGCAATAATATAATAAAATGAGAAATAAATGAACTTCCAAAAAAGCCAGAAAAAATCTGAAAATAAAATAATTGCCAAACTTTCCTATATACAAATAATGGAAACAGAAGAAACGGATATCATAAAAACGATCCCGTTCACAATTGTGCCACAGAAAATCAAAGAGCAAGAAATCAGTTTGACAAAGAAAGTAAAGAAACTCTACAAAGAGAACTACAAAATGTTACTTTAAGAAATAAAAGAGGACACAAGGAAATGGAAACACATTCCCTGCTCATGGATCAGGAGAATCAACCTTGTCAAAAGGGTAATGATCCCTAGAACTTCATAGAGATTCAATACCATCCCTATAAGGATACCTATGATATTCTTCAAAGAAATTGACCAAACATCCTGAAATTTGTATGCAAAAATGAACCCCCATGATTAGCTAAAGCAATCCTTTGGAAAGAATATGGAGGAATCACCTTTCCCAATTGCAACTCTACTACAAACCAGTAGTAATTAAAACAGCATGGTATTGGAATAAAAAGAAAACATGTGAACATATGGAATAGCGTTGTTTATCCTGACAACCAGCTTCAAATACATGATCATTTAATCTTTGACAAAGGAGCAAAAGTGTGAAATGGAACAAACAAAGCCTCTTAAGCAAGTGGTGCTGGAAAACTGGGCAGCTACATGTAAAAAAAAATGAATTTGAACCTCTGTCTAACATCATGCATAAAAATCAGATCAAAATGGATTAAAGATCTCAATATCAGACCTGAATCCCCAAAGCACGCAGAAGAAAATATTGGAAAAACCCTCCAGCAACAGTGAAGCTGACACATCATCAAAGATGAAACACCACTAACAAAACAACTAGAATAAAGGATAACATATAGGAATACATGAAACTCAAAAGCTTCTGCCCCTCAAAAAAAAATGACCAAGATACTAAAACATTCCACAGAATGGAAAAGAATATTCACCCAATATCCATCTGATAAAAGGATAATATCCAGGATATAGCAGGCACTGGTAGAACTTTACAAGTAGAAAACAGCCAACCCCATCAAAAATAGGGAGAAGAAATGAACAGAAAGAAATTCAAATGGCCGATAGCCATATGAAAAAATGCTCATCGTCATAGTCATCACTTGATCACTTGACATCTGTTATTCATCGATTTGGTTGAGAGGGCACCAGGAGCATTGCCATTTGACCCTATCATGTGCTAGTGTAGACCAATGGCATCTGGTTGCTTCAGGAATACAAAAAGCCTCAAACCATTCGTTCAAATTCTTGTTAAAGAAGTCTGACCATCTTGTAGGTGGGCAACCACGTGATCTTTTGACATCCTGTGGGATTTAGACAGTAATGGCTCTAGTCCAGCAGTCATCTCCAAAACCCATTACATGTCCTGCCCATCTGATATTCAATGCCTTGTCAAACAAGACAGCATCCCTGACTCTGGAATGTTGATGGAGGTTGGAACTCGATTCCTCTTTCACTTGTGTAAAGCATGATATTCCAAGCATAGTTATTTCAATTCCTCTTTCAGAGACCTGAATAACGGTCTCATTCTGCTCTCACAGGGCCAAGGTCTCTGAGGCATATGTTAATGCAGGTAGAGCAGTGTAGTCAAAGATATGTGCCCAAAGCCAGAGGTTCTTTTTCCTTTCAGCTATTTCTTCAAAAAAAAACAGCTATTTCTTCAAATGCTCTTGAAACCATTATTCCATGCTGTTCTCTTCCTCTTGTGCAGCTCAGGTTTTAGGTCGTTCATGTTGACTTCTCGACCTAAGTACACATAGCTGCTGCATTTAGAGATGTTTGTTCCATTGAGAGTGAATGGGGCCTCTGGAACTAGTTCATTTTTCATGAACATAATTTTGTTGAGATTCATCTGTAGACCTATTTATCCACATTCTTTGTTGGAAGTCAGTCAGCATTTGTGCCGTTGGCTAATGTTTGGTGTTATTAGAACGATGTCATCAGTGAAGCGGAGGTGGTGTAGTTGACGACCATCTATCTTCACTCCAATTCCTTCCTATTCTAACTGTTGCATAATGTTCTCCAGCATGGCACTGAAGAGTTTTGGTGAAATGGTATCACCCTGCCAACCTCACTTTGACATCAATGATCACTTTCTAGTAGAATGGTAAGATCCTGGTTGTGAATCAGTAATACAGCTCATGAAGGATCTTTTTGTATTGGGTTTGGAGCCGCCCTGTTTGGCTAGGGCTTTTATGACCACTTAGGTCTCAACAGAATCAAAGGTTTTCTTTTAAATCATAAATGTGAGACAAAGCGAGATTTTGAACTTCCTCACACCTCAGTGAGCTTGGTTACTATCTGGATATGGTCAATTCTGCTGAATCCATTTGGAACCCACTTGCTTGCATGGTTGTCCTTCATCTAATGTTCTGCAAATCCTGTTCAGGATGACTCGAGTGAACAGCTTGTAGATGATGGACAACAGGCAGATGGGTGATAGTTGCCAATGCCATGAATGTCTCCCCTTCTATACAGTAGAACTGTCCTGCTGGATTTCCATTGGGAGGAAAACTTGCATTCAGACAGTAGCATGTGAAGAGCTGAGCCAGTGTATTGATGATTACTGACGCGCAGATTTTCAGATGTTCAGGTCTCACTTTGTCTGGGACTGGTGCTGTTTGCTTCTTTACCAATGAAATGGCCAGTAAATTCTGCCCGATGCAGTGAAGCCAGGATAAGCATTCACAATGTCCGCCTGTCCTTCGCCAACTATAAGAGATAGATGACTGCCCTCCGACATCCTGATGGATCTATCACATCTTCTAGAAAGGCAATAGAGAAGACTATCCATTAGTTCTACTCAGATCTCTTTGATAGACACGCGCACTTGCCCATATACCAAATTCCACAGGATGGATATGTCCTTCCCAACATTCTCCCTTATGAAATCCGATAGTAGTCATCAGAGAGATGCAAATCAAAAAACCATGAGATATAATCTCACACCACAGAGACTGGCACATATCCAGAAGAGCAAGAACAACAAGTGCTGCTGTGGATGTGGGGAAAAGGGAACTCTCATTCATTGTTGTTGGGAATGTGTTGGCATAAAGTAGATCTAAGGATATGTGAAGGAAGGTCTGATGGATACTGCCTGTTAACAGATACACAGGGACTTCTGGCAGACTGTCTCCCAATTGAGTTAGTATGTAGAATTCCCTAGTGAGACTGTTAATCAAGCTGCAGGTATATCCTAGGTCATTTCTCTGCACATTTCCTTGTTGGCTATAACTAGCCCAAGATGGAGTCTAATGGACAATGCTTAAAGTTAGGCAGAAAATAGGTTTTTCTTGTTCTTCTGTCTGACATGTCCTTGCCATCATGGGCTAGTCCGGAAGGCTGCATTAGCAACTGTAATGTGTTATTTTTGTTCATCTCATCTTACCTAGATAGCACCCCCTGCAGGTTTTTGGTTCCTGATTGCCTCCCTTCCTATTATTCCTAAGTCCTATGCAAAAAAATGTGAACTGTCTTTGTAATGTAAACCATGAGCTGTATTGCCCTTTGATTCGATGGGATAGGAGAGTTGGGTCTTGGTGGAGATGGTCAGTCAGCTCCAATGAGTCATCTAAGGTCAGTGGGGTCAAGTGAGTCAGCTAAAGTCAGTTAGCTGCGGTTAGTCAGCTGCCAAGATGAGAGCTGCTGCCCCTCCCGCTCGTGATCATTAAAAATATTAATGGATATACGTCGTGTTCCTGGTGTCTCATCTCTGTGCCTCTGACCCGGCAGGACATTTCTGCTTCAGGAATGTCTTCTAGTACAGCCTTTTTAAAAACAATATGGACATGCCTTCAAGGACTAGAAATTGAACTCACATTTTGACCCAGCCATTCCACTCCTGGGAATATACCTTTGGAAGCCAAGAACACCCAGCAGAAACACCATTCCCACTTTTTGTTCATAGCAGCACCATTCACAATAGCTAGAATCTGGAAACAACCAGAGTGCCAGAGAATTGATGACTGGATAAAGAAACTTTGATACATCTACACAATGGAATACTATGCAGCTGTTAGGAAAAATGAAGTTATGAAATTCGCCTATAAACAGATGGAAATGGAGAGGCTCATGTTGAGTGAAATTAGCCAGAAGGAAAAAGACAGATATAGAATGGCTGCATTTATTTGCATGATATAAATATATAGATACATACACACATATTATGATACCAATATCCAAGGTCAGACAAAACATGGATCTGGAGGTCTTTTTGAAAGTGGAATCTACCACAAGTGTCTGAGAGTCGAAATTTGGTTGGGACAAAAGAAGGAAACAGTGTTCTAACAATTGTTGTACGTGATAATACCAGCCTAGAATTGTGTATTGAATATAGGCAAAAAGATACACATGATAACCTCTAAATATATGTATCACGACCCACAGTGTGTAATAGAAGGAAGAGAGAGAGAGAGACTAAAGAGATAATGAACTCCCATAGAGGCAGGCTAGGGAGAGAGGGAAAGAATCAGGGAGATTGGTGGTGTGAATGGGCACTGGTGGAGGGTTGGGTGCTGAAACAATGCATGACTGAAACCCGGATATGAACGTGTTTGTAATTGTGTATCTCACACTGGTATAATAAAATATTTTAAAAAATTATAAAAAATAATTCACAAGAATGAGTGACTGGACAAAAGAACTATGGTATATATTAGCAATGAAAATACAACCCAAATTTAAAATAAGATGAAATCACTGAATTTGCTGTGACGTCACCGACCCACCCTGCAGCAGCAGTTTTTCCAAGCCCGGCCCATGTATGCCCATCCAGAGACTCACATACACGGGGCAGAGCTTCTACTTGCTCTCCCTGTGCCTAGCGAATCACGAGGCATCCAGGAGAGGGATGGCCAGGTATAGCCCTGTCCTACCACTCCAGCAGAGCCTCGCAAGAAGTCAGAGGAACCCCCACACCATGAGGGCTGCCATTTTTACATCCGGACTCCCCTCTCATCAGAACTCCACCCAGCAGAAGAGCTGATCATAGCCCAGCTCACCTGGCCGCAAGAGGCCATGTGGTTCATCAATAAATACTTGAGTTTGAAAGAATTGGCCACCCGATGGGGTGACTGACTGGGAGCTATGGACGCCGCACTTATCAAGGAAAACTCTGAGAGACCAGGTCCTATGCAAAAGCAAGAGTTTTTATTAATATTCGAGTATACCGGGCTCATAGCACGACCACAAGCAGTCAGTGGCTAAGAGCCCTAAGCCCATCCAGGGAGGATCTTTTAAGAGATAATTCCCACCGCTACAGAAATGCCAGAGCATAACCATCCAATAGATTTAAAATATTACATCAAGGTCTGTGCACAGGCAGCCAATCACTTTGTACCAGGAAACCATCACACCAATCAGATAATACTTAATACTTCTTTCTATATTTGGTGTGGCTAGACACACTTGTGGGATCATGGGTCAGCAACGGCTATGCCTATGTGCAGGAATGCAATCCAGGCTATTCAGGAGATAGTAGGTTCTGGGTGGGGGTCTCATAACCTCTAACAGGAATTTGTTCTGGGCCTTTTGTAGATAACAAAAAAGGTTACTTCAAGATGGAAAGGACACTCAGGCCCTAAATTGGTAACTTTCCATGAGTAGGCCTGCCCTGGGAAAGGGGGAGGGGGTTCTGCCTTCTTTCAAGTTTTGAGGTAACTACAAGATTATCCCACCTGCACAGCAGAGCCTGGAAAGCTACCTGTGTCATATTTGACATGCCAAATACCAGTAACAATTATAGACCTCATTCCCATGACTTGATGGAATAGTTTGAGGCTCTTTATGTTTTGGAGTAGGCAGATGCCCTTGGGCTATCTCGCACATGACAGGACATATTGAGATGTTACTGGTGCCCGCCTAAGTAATCAATGATCTATGGGAAGTCATGTGATCAAGTCAATGGATCTGGAGAGCTTCATGCTGAGTTAACTTAAGAGAGGGACATACACAGAATGATCTTATTCAAAAGGAAGATATAAAAAGGTAGAAAAATAAAAATGTCCAGGAGCGACATAAACTAAGAACTGGTCTTTAATAGGAAGCTTGCATCAGTGAGCACAGGAAAATATGAGATATTGGGACACTGGTTGAGGGAACCAGACACTGTGGTGGAGGGCACTCTGCTGGAATGTTTTATGCAAAAAAACCAATCATAGCACCCCATGATGCCTAAAATACAGTTAAAATAATTTTAAAGAGCGGATTGTCCCACTTTTCCACTTATAAGACTCCCCTATTTTTCTCTACTACATAGAGTCCTTATAAATTTTAGGAGGGATGAAATGGAAGGGACAAAAATTCAAAGATTTTATAATTTAATTTTAAACTGTTCAGCATTGCATAGATTCAGTATTTTCTTAACAACAAAAGGAATAATGGTAGATGAGGGTATTAGCTATATGAGCAAAAGTGTTACAGACTCACCCAACTTCAACTCCATAGATTCTTAAAACATTAAAATGATCATAAATTATGAAAGGTTACACAACAGGTGATTATACCTTCTTAATTTTGTGTATTTATTTCATACATTTTGTTTTGTGTATTTATTTCATGAAATGTTTTCTGTTGTTCCACTGGTGTGCAAATTCTTGAATATCAGATCGTCTACTAGCTATCCTTATATCATAAAGCTGGCATAAAGCAAACCCAAATAGTTCATCTCTTGAATTTATGAAGAAATAAGCATAGTCTGTTTCTTCAGAATCACAGGATCAAAATCTGGAGATGGGATCCTTTAACTGCTCTTTACTGTCTTAACACATCAATAATATCTCTAGTAAATTCTACATCTTCTATCCTGCTAAAGCACTTAGGTCCCTGATTATACTTACTATAAATATTTAATTATCTGTTAATTACCTCTTTAGAGACTTTGTTTATCATTTGTGCCAGCAGCATAAACTCTTGGGGATAGGATTAGGATCTAATACCTGGCTTTGAATTGATTACTTGTATGTTCAATGTCAAAGGATTGACACCTCTGCTTGCAAAGTCTTTGACAAGCACAATGCAGCATAAAAAAATACCAAAAAAAATCTGCATCCCCAGGAAGCAGAGTTCCCCCTATCATTGTATATTGTTTTTGTGGATCATAATTTTGCACTTGTAGGTAACAGAGAGGAATGGGGACATCAGAAGAGTAATCAGTAAAAGTATCACCAAGGAAGCAAGGCAATGAAGGTTGCCACTCTGCATTAGTGTAAGATGCACAAAGAAATGCTACTGAAAATTAAGAAATTTTTTCCATTCTTCCCTTTAGCACCTGGTTGTAAAGTATAAATAATAATATTCAAGATTATTGCCACTAACATAGTAAGCTATGAAGATCTTACTATACTGAGTATGTTTTGTGAGAACTGATTTGATTGTGTTTCTTCTACAATTAATTCCTAACAAACTCTCAACATCAATAGTAGATGTTGTGATCAGGTGAATGGCAATGAACCTGCACTGTTTTCAACATATCATGATAATAACACCCATAAATGACACCCCATAAACTACAACCCCATTTTAAAGTTAGGTGATTGACACTGTGGTTTGCTAATGTTTGCACAGAAAATGCTAGATTCAATATTTAAAAAGAATTTGTACCATTCTGAGATCACAAAAAAAATTCATAACTCTCAGAGGTAGCATTTTTTAGATAGAGTTTGGCTTTAAAATAATTGCATATTAAGAACATACCAGTAAAATAATGAAAAAAACTTTCCATGCAATAAAATAATGTGCTGCCTTGAAAGAACTGGTGCTCTTTATTGAGGATTAGAAACAAATTAAACCAGCATTGATTGTTACTATAGAAATATTGTCACAAGTATTGAGCATATAAAAGAGAAGCTAATAGAAAAGAAAAATAAACTAATATAAATAGTTGAACAAACATCTATGAATGCAGCAATTATGTGTACCTAGGTTGAGAACTCAACATGATGAACGACCTAAAACCTTAGCTATGCAGAAGGAAGAGAGCAGCAAGGAAAGCCTTCAAGAGCATCAAAGCAATAGCTAAAAGAACAAAGAATCTCTGGCTTCAGGCAATCTCTTCAACTTCACCATTCTACCTGAACTAATATATGCCTCAGAGACCTGGGCCCTACTAAAGCAGGATGAGAATGCTATTCGGGTCTCTCCCAAAGAGGAATCGAAAGAGCTATGCTTGGAATACCATGCCTCACTCAAGTGAGAGAGGGAATCCGGAGTTTGACCTCCATAGATGATCAAGAGTCAGATATGCTGACTCCTTTGCCAAGGCATTGAAAATCAGATGGGTTGACGTGTAATCCGACTTGCAGTTGACTGCTGGACTAGAGCCGTTACTGACTGGATCCCACGGGATATCAAAAGATCACATGGCCGCCCACCTACAAGATGGTCAGACTTCTTCATCAAGACCCTGAATGAACCGTTTTAGGCTTTTTGTATTCCTGAAGCAAGCAGATGCCATTAGGCTACACTAGCACATGGTAGGACAAATGAAAATGTTACTGGTGTCCACTTGTGCAAATCGATGGATAACAGAATGAAGTGATCCAGTGACAAAGAGTTGAAGTAATGCATGTTATGTGACACTTCTTTAAAGTTAATCCTAGCATTAAATGCTAACAGACTAAATCCTAACATTTAACTATATGAAGTGATATTCATTTCTATGTATTTGGACTTGATATATAGGAAATTTGGGGCAAAACTAGCTAATAATTAACTAAATCACAAACATGATCATTAATTCATAGGAAAGTTATTCTTGCCAAATGACAATTTTGAGTACACTTAAAACATCGTAGCTCTGGGTCTGGAGCAATAGTACAGCAGTCAGGAGTTTGCCTTGCATGCAGTCAACTCAGGTTCATTCCCCAGGATCCCATATGGTACCCTTTTCATGGCCAGGAGTCATTCCTAAGTGAAGAGCCAGGAGTTAACCCTGAGCATTGCTGATGTGACCCAACAAGCAAAAACACAAACAAAGAAAAAAAAAGCAAAACTACACAGTAGCTCTGATTTAAACCAATATTTACATAAACTTAACAGTAGGTATAGTTAGAAAAGGTAGCTATTTAAAAATAGCTTTCCATTTCATTCATTACTATTTTATTACTATAACATTTTGGTTAATGGAAGTTTAAATGCTGTGCTGGAGCAATAGTATAGTAGGTAGAGTGCTTGCCTGGCACACACCCAACCAGGATTTCATCTCTGGCACCCCAGATAGTCCCCTGCCAGGAGTGATTCCTGAGCACAGTCAGGAGAGTCAGGAGTACTGCCAGGCAATCCCGGAGAACAGAGTCAGGAATAAATCCTAAGCACCACAGGATCATATCTACGTACCAAAACCAGAAAACAAAAATGAAACAAAAGTCTAATGTTTATAAGTTTAGGAACATAATGTCACAATATCAGGGTGCCATTCTCCCTCTATAAAGTTCATAGGTCCTTTCCCTATTTTATTTTATTTTAGTTAAGCTTTTATTTCAGGGCCTATAACTTGTGATATTCAGGCTTACTCCTGTCTCTGTGCTTAGCGATCATTTGCTGGTGCTCATGGGACTCTGTGAATTGCCAAGGATTGAACCCACGTTGGCATCTGAAAGCAAGCACCTTACCCACTGCACTTTTCCCATCTTATCATTCCTTTCCTGTTATATAGGTAAAGTTTTGTAATTGATATTAACCTCCATCTCCACCGACTTAGTTACTTCATTTATGCCATTAGAGTCAAAGGGTTTGTTTTCACTGGGCATTGTCTATGCTCTTGCTTGTTCATAATCACACAAATTCATTTGTATTTTTTCCTTTTACTAATTTTGCTTAAAATGCCACACTCTAGTTCCATTTGTATTATAACAGAATGAGAGATTTCATCTGAAAAAAATAGTTCTGATCCATAGTGTTCATTGGAGTCCCTGAAATCATATGTTAAGATCCCTAAAATTATAGGATGAATGTGTGATGTGAGTCTGAAGGTGCTGAGCACGTTAAGACGTGTCTTATTCCCTGTACTAACTTACTGGGCCAACTGAACTGTTTAATCAAGAACATTTGCTAAAAAATAATTGCAATGATATTATTAGTCATCATTGTTGTATAGTAATAATATATGCACTTAAATAAGTAAAAAAAAGACTATGAATGGGTTGATTCACATATAACTTATTTAAATTATTTACTTCTCTGTTATAAGATGCCAGGGAATGATATGTGTATGCTAAATAAACCTGAATGTAATTATTTTCTTTTCCTCCTAATAAACTTTTATATTATTTATTTGGTAGTTTGGGGCCACATGTGGCTGTGCTCAGTTCAAGACTTGTTCCCGGCTCTGTGATCAGCTATCACTTCTGTCTGGGATTGGGGAAACTTCTTATGTGTACATAGATGGAGGACATGATTCTGATAGTAGCCAATATGTTTACTGTTGGAGAATTAAATGACTTCATATCTGAAGTGCTAGTTTATCATATGGCTGAGATAAAAATAAGTATTTTAAAAAAGGGCTACTATATTGCCCAGCAGCTCCCGCTCTCCTCACCAGGTGCCTTCCCCGTGGCGGGCAGGCCCGGAGGCATTCCTTTACAGGATAAAGGGCTGGAAGTTTGAGAAGGGGACCAGCCACACCCAGCTTCCTCGAACTGCCCTCCCGACACCCAGCAGCTCCCCGCTCTCCCCACCAGGTGCGTTCCGGGCAGGCAGGCCCCGAGGCACTCCTTTCCAGTATAAAGGGCTGGAACTTTGAGAAGGGGACCAAGCCACAACCAGCTTCTTCGAATCTTCCACTAGACTACCTCCACCCCGACCCCTGACTCCAGAACCACCCACTGACACTCCAAAATTCAAAACCACCACATGCGGACATATAGATAGATATTACCATGCGGACATGGTAATATCTATCTACCTGAGATACCACTGAGCATTTGCCCCTACATTCTTTGCTATTCATCCCTAACTGCAAAGTAATTCAGGCACCTCCTAACTCTATTGACTACTCACCTGGAACACACATTTTCAACCTATGATAGGCATTATGGTAAAGCAATGCAGAATTTCTTCAACCTCTACGATTGAAGTCACTAATACAGATGAGTCAAGCAATAACGATGAGCTATATAACCTCTCTGAAAAGGAGTTTTGGAAGGAACTGTTAAAGATTCACAAGGAACTCAAAGAAACAATGGAATACAAAGTCAATAAAATACAAGAGGACATGAGAGCAGAATTGAGTAAATTTCAGAACAAAGTACAAGCAGAAATGACACATATTAAAAATGAAGTAATTGAACTGAAAAACACAGGGGAAGGCCTCCAAAGCAGAGGAGGAAAGAATTAGTGATCTCCAAGATGAGGTTCAGAGATTCTGTAGACAACATCAGAAGATGGGAAAAAAAAGACTCACAATCAAGGAACAGACTACCAGAGAAAATAGGGATGAAGCCAAAAGGAACAACATACTCATCGTTGGGGTCCCAGAAGGGCAAGAAGAAAACCCTGATGAAGAAAAAGTCAAAGCCATCATCGCTGAGAAGTTCCTGAACTGAAGAAAGCATGGTCCCAGATATAGGAGGCCAGTAGGATACCAGCTAAAAGTAACCCCCAATAAGAATACTCCAAGACACATCCTTATTAAAATGACAAAAAAGATAGACAGAGATAGAATACTGAAAGCAGCAAGATCAAAGAAGGAAATCACATACAAAGGAGCATCCCTGAGATTTACAGCAGACTTTTCAGATGAAACACTCCAAGCCTGAAAACAATAGTGGGATATTGTGAAAAAGACTCAATGAACTGCAGGCTTCACCAAGAATTCTTTACCCACCTAGACTTACTTTCAGATGTGAAGGAAAGATACACAACTTCATGGATAAACAACAACTCAGGAAATTCATAACTCAAAACCAACTTTAAAAGAAGGGTTGAAGGGTCTATTGTAAAATAAAATAACCCAAAACCACAACAAGTTTAAACAGAAAGATGGCACAAAAATCCAATGACAATAATCTCTCTCAATGTCAGCGGTCCAATTGCACCAATTAAGAGACACAGAGTGGCAAAATGGATTAAAAACTGAATCCAACATTCTGCTGACTACAAGAAACACATCTGAATAATCAGAACAAACACATACTCAAAGTCAAAGGCTGGAAACCATTCTCCATGCAAAAAACTCCTCCACAAGGCGGGTGTGGCCATACTCCTATCTGAAAATATAGATTTCAGGCTGAAAAAGGTTAAAAGGGACAATGAAGGCCTTTTCTTTATAATTAAGGGGTATGTATACCAGGAAGAAATCACACTATTAAACATATGCGCCAAACGAGGGGCCAGCAAAATACTTAAAATGACTATTAATAGATCTCAAAGAAGACATTAACAGTAGCACAATAATAGTCGGAGACTTCAACACTGCCTTATCGACTATGGATGGATAGATCGACAAGACTGAAACTCACAAGAGAAATACTGGACCTGAAGGAAGAAATGGAAGAAATAGAGCTGGTTAATATATACAGGGCTTTCATCCCAAAAAAGCTGAATACACATTTTTTTCCAGTGCACATGGAACATTCTCCAAGATAGACCATATACTGAGTCACAAAGCATACCTCAACAAAATAAAAAAGATAGAATTGTGTCAACTATCTTTTCAGATCATGGTGCACTGAAAATAGTATTTAACCATACACGGAAGCAGGGAGTCAAACCAAACACCTGGAAACTGAACAGCTCACTGCTGAACAACAAATGGGTCATAGAAGAAATCAAACAGGAAATCCAAAGATTCCTGGAAACAAATGATAATGAAGGTACCAACTATCAGAACTTGTGGGACACAGCAAAAAGCTGTGTTAAGAGGAAAGTTCATAGCTCTGCAAGCATTCATCAGGAAAGAAGAAAGGGCCCATATAAATAACTTGACCTCACAGCTGAAAATATTAGAAAAAAGACCAACAAAGGGAAGCCCAACCAAGGCAGAAGGAAGGAAATAGTGAAACTTAGGGAGGAAATCAACTAGCTGGAAACCAAAAAAACAATCCGAAAGATTAATGAAACCAAGAGCTGTATTTTTGAAAAAATTAAACAATATCGACAAGCCACTGGCAAGACTTGTAAAGACAGGGAAAAGAGAGAACCCAAATAAACAGAATTAGAAATGAAAATGGTGACATCACAACAGAAAAGCAGAAATCCAAAAGATCATCAAAGATTACTTTGAGAACCTGTATGCCACGAAACATGACAACCTAGAAGAAATGAATAAATTCCTGAAGTCCTCTAACCTCCCACGATTGAAACAAGACCTCCAATACCTGAATAAACCTATCGCCATCAAGGAAATTGAAACAGTATTTAAAAGTCTGCCCAAACACAAAAGCCCAAGTTCAGATGGGTTCAGTAGCAAATACTACCAAACCTTTAAGGAGGACCTATTGCCTGTCCTGTTCAAGCTCTTCCAGGAAATAGAAGAAACAGAAACACTCCCAAACAGCTTCTACGAGGCACATATCACCCTGATACCCAAAGCAGGGAGAGACAACACAAAGAAGGAAAATTACAGACCAATCTCCTTGATGAACATGATGCTAAGAACGTCAACAAAATACTAGGGAAACAGAATCCAAAGACTCATCAAAAAGATCATACATCATGACCAAGTAGGATTTGTCCCGAGAATGCAAGGATGGTTCAACATTCGCAAATCAATCAACATAATACATCATATCAATAAGAGAAAAAATAAAAACCATATGATCCTATCAATAGATGCAAAAAAGAGCATTTGACAAGATCCAGCACCCATTCATGATTAAAACCCTCCAGAAAATGGGAATTGAAGGAAGCTTCCTCACGATAGTCAAAGCCATCTACCAAAAGCCCACAGCGAGTATCATTCTCAATGGGGGAAAAATTGAAAGCCTTCCCCTTAAGATCAGGAACACTACAAGGTTGCTGTCTCTCACCTCTTTTATTCAATATAGTACTGGAAGTACTCATCATAGCAATCAGAGAAGAAAAGGACATTAATGGCATCCAGAGAGGCAAGGAAGAAATCAAGCTATCATTATTTGAAGATGACATGATGTTATACTTAGAGAACCCTAAACTCTTGACCCAAAAACTATTAGAAATAATAGATATGTATAGTAGAGTGGCTGAGTACAAAATCAACACCCAAAAGTCGGTGGCTTTCCTATACACAAATATCGAAAGAGAAGAAAGGGATATTAAAAAATTGATTTCATTCACAATTGTACCACAGAAAATCAAATACCTAGGAATCAGCTTAACCAAGTGTGTAAAGAACCTATACAAAGAGAACTACAAGACACTGCTTCAAGAAATAAAAGAAGACACAAGGAAATGGAAACACATTCCCTGCTCATGGATGGGGAGAATTAACATTATCAAGATGGTAATACTCCCTAGAACTTTGTACAGATTCAATGTGGTTCCTATAAGTATAACCATGACATTCTTTAAAGAAATAGATCAAACACTCTTGAAATTCATATGGAATAATAAACCCCCACGGATAGCTAAAGCAATCCTTGGGAAAAAGAAGATGAGAGGCACCACCTTTCCCAACCTCAAACTGTACTACAAAGCAGCAGTAATTAAAACAGCATGGTACTGGAATAAAAACAGTACCATGTTTTTATTTGATTTAAGGAATAGAATTGAGTATCCTGACACCCACCCTCAAATACATGATCAGTTAATCTTTGATAAAGGTGCAAAGAGTCCAATCTGGAGTAAGGAAAGCCTCTTCAACAAGTGGTGCTGGGAAAACTGGACAGCTACATGTACATAATTGAATTTGGACCCGTGTCTAACACCTTGCACAAAAAATCAGATCAAAATGGATTAAAGATCTCAATATCAGACCTGAATCCATAAAGTACATTGAAGAAAATATAGGAAAAACCCTCCATGACATTGAAGCAAAAGACATCTTCAAAAGTGAAACACCATTAACATAGCAACTAGAAAAAAGATAAACATATGGGACTACATGAAACTAAAGAGCTTCTGAACCTCGAAAGAAACAGTGACCAAGATAGAAAGACAGTCCACAGAATGGGAAAGAATATTCAACCAATACCCATCTGGTAAGGGGTTAATATCCAGGATATATCAGGCACTGGTACAGCTATATAAAAAGAAAACAGCCAATCCCATAAAAATGGGGAGAAGAGATGAATAGACACTTTGACAAGGAAGAAATTTGAATGGCCAAAAGGCATATGAAAAAAATACTCATCATCACTAATCATCAGAGAGATGCAAATCAAAACAACAATGAGATATCACCTCACACCACAGAGACTGGCCCATATCCAAAAGGGTAAAAGCAATAAGTGCTCGCGTGGATGCGGGGAAAAGGGGACTCTCATACATTGTTGGTGGGAATGTCTACTTGTACAACCTTTCTGGAAAACAATATGGACATTCCTCCAAAGACTAGAAATTGAGATCCCTTTTGACCCAGCCATACCACTCCTGGGAATATACCCTGGGAAGCCAAAAACACACAGCGGAAACACAATCCACAGTTTTATTTTCATAGCAGCACTATTCACAATAGCCAGAACCTTGCAACAACCAGTATGCCCGAGAACTGATGACTGGATAAAGAAACTGTAGTACATCTACACAGCAGATGCTAGGAAAAATGAAGTTACAAAATTTGCCTATAAATGGATGGACATGGGAGGATCATGTTGAGTGAAATTAGTCAGAAGAAAAGAGAGAAACATAGAATGACTGCATTTATTTGCATGACATAAATATATCAGGTGTTCTTACCAAAAAGTGGAAATTACCGCAAACATGAGGAAGTCAGAGGTTAGGTAAGACAGAGAAGGGAACATGTGTGAATAAATGTCAAAGGGGCTGATACCAACATAGAACTGAGCATTAAATACAGGCAAAAAAATGCACATGATGGCTTCCAAATGTAGGTAGGGCAACCCACAATGTGTAGGAGAAGGAAGGGAGAGAGAGGGAGAGAGAGAAGAGATAAAGAATTTGCCATTTAGGCAGTCTATGGGAGGGGGAGGGAATTGGGGACATTGGTGGTGGGAAATGGGCACTGGTGGAGGGCAAGTGCTGGAACACTATGTGACCGAAACCTCCAAACATGAACAATGTTGTAATTGTATATCTTACGGTGGTATAATAAAATGTTTAATTAAAAAAAAGGGAGCTACTATTACTACTATACTATTGCTGCTGCTACTGGGATAGACATATCAGTGATTCCAATGGGCATTATATATGATTCTATATCACTTGTGTTCATAAAATTGTTTTCCCCAAAGGTTCAAGTCAACTTTTCCCTCAAAACAAAGAACTAATTAACTAATAAATGCGTATAATTCTTTGGTTTTCTCCCTAGGGTGTGTGTCATCCATACTTACACATGGGATGTTGTAAATGATATTTTAATGTTTCACTTTTCTGTTTCCTTCTCTATCCAGACATCAACAACTCTTAGGATTATTTGCTCCACCTCTTGAAGTAATGTGACTATGAATATGGATATGCATATACATCAGAATTTGCTTTTAATTCTTTTGAGGGGCCAGAACAACCGACTAAGATAAACAGACAGTAGATAAAATTGTCGTGTGTGATAGGTGATTCTGAAGGATCAAAAACAAGGGGCAATCTGAGGAGGATGTGTCCTGTTAAAGTGTTTACAAAGAATAGCAATAGAGTGTCAAGGAGTGCTGGGTTCCCCAAAAAAATCCGGGCGTAGGGTCTGGAATCCCATTCTGCCTCAGGAGATTAGTGGCTGGTGGACAGAGATAGAGGCGAGAATCTGGCAGAGTTTCAAAAGGTGTTACTCACACTTGTTCTGTGGTACACACTTCAACAATAGGAAAACCCCAGACTTAGTTTCCTAACTGGGCCCTGGCCACTTGTAGGTTTAGAATCCTAGACCAAGATGGCTACTACCACATGCTAAGGCCCAACAGGGAGAGAATATAGAGAAGGAAAGAGGAGACAGAGGGTGAAGAGGAGGGAAGAGGAGAGAAGGCCACAAATGGCCAAAAAGTCCCTTCTCCCATCTCCTAGTTTATTTTATAGATAGAAGCCCACCAAAAACTTCCATCCCAGCGCATCATAGATTGGCTATCTAGAGAGGATACCATCATTAACTGCTGGAGATCAGAGGTGACTCCATAGTATGCCACCCGCACGGCAAGCTTGGCAAGCTACCCATGTCGTATTTGATATGCCAAATCACTGTCTCACTCTATCACTGTCTTCCCGTTCATTATCGATTTGCTCGAAGTCGGCACCAGTAACATCTCCATATGTCCCTGTCTCATGCTAGTAGAGCCTAAGGGCATCTGCTTGCTCCAGGAACACAAAGAGCCTCAAACCATTATATCGGGTCATGGGAATGAGGTCTAAAATTGTTACTGGTATTTGGCATATCAAATTTGACACGGGTAGCTTGCCAGGTTCTACCGTGATATGCCAAATACCAGTAACAATTGCAGACCTCATTCCCATAACCTGATGGAATGGTTTGAGGCTCTTTATGTTCCTGGAGCAAGCAGATGCCCTTGGGCTACAGTAGCATGAGACAGGACATATGGAGACGTTACTGGTTCCTGCTCGAGCAAATCGATGATGAACGGGAAGACAGTGAGACAGTGAATTATTCTTTTCCTCCTAATAAACTTTTATATTATTTATTTGGTAGTTTGGAGGTCACATGTGGCTGTGCTCAGTTCAAGACTTGTTCCTGGCTCTGTGATCAGATATCACTTCTGTCTGGGATTGGGGAAACTTCTTAGGTGCCTCCAAATTGAATTCTGACTGTAAATGCAAGGAATCTACAGTCTAGTAGATTGAAAGTAATCTACAGTAACCAGCACCTTACCTACAGTAATATCTCACTTGTACCTATTTTCATAATGTTTTCTACTTGTTTAATGCCTTCCCAGCATTCAAAATTCTCTCTAAAGACAGTCTTCTTGGAGAAACGTTATATTTTTTCTATGGTTAGAGTATACAGCTCTTTCTGTCATGTGCCCCATTTATTCCGTTATAAAAATATAATAAACTGTCAACATCTTGATGATAGAGGTCATGCTTTTATTTGTGCATTTTCAGGGTGTTTGGCAGTATTGAGTGTTCATTACATAGTGTATGTATATGGAATGATATTTCAATGAAAAAAGACATCAATTTTCTACAAAGAAACCAAACCCTTTTATTTACAAAAGAGATTGCGAATAACAAAAAAAGCTTGTTTATTACTCTTCCAAATTAAGTATAGCTGTCCCCTTTTTGAGAATAATGGCCTTATATTTCAGGCATTTATGGGATAAACAGGTACAGATTCTGAAAATTCAGAGAATATAAACTGAGGTGTGGAATAAACAGCATTCCATTGATAACAGTTTTTAAATGTTTGTAAATAACTTCAAACAAGCCATTTATTTGGAAAAAATTTAGTGCAATTTAAGATTAATAGTTGTTTTCCTTTACTCGTACTCATGTTCTGTTTGTGGAAACAGATGGAATTTTAAGCACCAGACCTATAATTTGTTAGTTTCTAGCTATCACAAAATGTTCATTATATGCTGTAAGAGGAAAACAGAATCTGAAAAATTGGCTTTTAAGTACTATTTTGGATATAAATGGTTGATTTAGTTATTGAGGTAAAAATAATGCTGTGAGATGTTGCAACCATAAGACGTACTTCCATTTGCCTATTAAACATTTTATTAGCCTTAGAGCTTGGGATATGTAGGAAGGCACATTAGTTAGTCATAAGAGAAATTTATCTTTATTAAATCCATGCTTCCAAAGAGGAAATATTATTTACCTTCTACTGGCAACAACTATAGCATCCACTCAAAAGCAAATTGTGTTCTCAGGGAAAAATATATTAAATTGATATTAATAGTCATTCTGTTCTGGAGAAATTGATTCTTTTGGTTCTGTTTATTGCTCCATCTTTGGAATATTCCAGAAGTAATGACCTAAAGATTGTTTTTTGTCTCTAATATTCATGGTTGAGAGTTTTAGTGTCTTTTAAAATATATGCAATTTTCCTTTTAGAAGTTTTTTTTACTTGTTTGACATATTTATAAAAGCTCTAAATGGACAGATTTTGAATTTAAAAAACCCTAAAAATCTTTAACAACAAAACTTAAAAGGTGGGTCCGGAGGAGGGGCTGGGGGGTAAGGGAATAGGGGGGGAACCTGGGAACTCTGGTGGAGAGGTTAACACACTTGCAGTGGTATGGGATTGGTGCTGCAATATAGTATATCTAAAACTCAACTATCAATAACTTTGTAAATAACACTACTTTAATAAAAGGAGAGTAATTGTCATTCCTCTGATTATAATACTGTTATCAAAGCTATAGCATAGATTTGTGGAAAGAACCACAAACCTCAAACTTAGAGAATCACTGTAACACTGTCTTCCCGTTCATCATCAATTTGCTTGAGCGGGCACCAGTAAGATCTCAGGCAAGTAGAGCCCAAGGGCACCTGCTTGCTTCAGGAACATAAAAAGCCCCAAACCATTCCATCAGGTCATGGGAATGAGGTCTATAACTGTTACTGGTATTTGGCATGTCAAATACGACATGGGTAGCTTGCCAGGTTATGCTGTGTGGGTAGCAGACTCTTGTAGCCATCTCTAAATACAGCATTTATTGATGAACTGCAGCCGCAAGCAGCTGTGCGAGCCGGTTTGTGGTAGGCTGGTCTGCTGGGTGGAGTTCTGATGATGGGGAAGTCCGGATGTGGAAAATGTAGGCCCTCATGGAGTGGGGGGGGGTCGTCCGGCTTGTAGGCAGGCTCTGCTGGGGTGGCGGGCCAGGGCTAGAACCCGCCATCCCTTCCAGGCGCCTCGTGAGCAGCAGGGCACAGGGAGAGCCAGTAGTAATTCTGCCCCATGTCTGTGAGTCTCTGGATCAGCATATTGGGCAAAAAAGAGTGATTCAGGGTGGATCTCGATGAGCTGGTTTGTGATAGACTGGTCTGCTGGGTGGAGTTCTGATGAGGGGGAAGTCCGGATATGGAAAATGGAGGCCCTCATGGAGTCGGGGGTCGTCTCGCTTGTTGTGAGACTTTGCTGGGGTGGCAGGGAATATCTTTTGTATAACTAGATAATATCTTTTTGTATAACAAAGTAAAATATACTGAGAAAGAAGTCTAAAATGCCATTTTGATTAATATTATATTTTTGTCCAGAATATGCTACATATGTATAACTGAAAATACAATTAAGACTTCTTCAGTGCTTGTCTTATCATTGAAGAAGTATGAAACTACAGGTTTATTCACTTAATTGTATCATAAAATTCTGTGACAATCTTGGGGCTTACAAGTTCTTTTCAGTTTCATGTCCAAATTAACATCTTGAAATCTCTCAAGTTCTCAAAACTTGTAGATGTTTCTAAGATCATACTTAAAATTGAGACCCTGAATAGATATGTCAACACATATATTCATGCAGAAAAAAATTGTTATTCTGTAGTATATTGTGTTCTCATTACCAAATAAGGATATCACCTAGCAATAAATAAAAATAAAAACTTCATGCTTAAAAAATTATAACTTGATCACTTGACATTCCGTTATTTATTGAATTGCTCGAGTGTGCACCAGGAAACATTTCCATTTAATTCTATCACGTGCCAGTGTAGCTGAATGGCTTCTGCTTGCTTCAGAAGTACAAGAGCCTCAAACCGTTCATTTAGGACCTTGATAAAGAAGTCTGACCATCTTGTTGGTGGGCGTCCATGTGATCTTTTGACGTCCCATGGGATCCAGTCGGTAACGGCTCTAGTCCAGCGGTCATCTCCAAATCGCATTACATGTCCAGCCCATCTGATTTTCGATGACTTAGCAAAAGAGACAGCATCACTGACTCTGGAACAGCGATGGAGGTCTGAGCTCTGGATTCTTTCTTTCACTTGAGTGAGGCATGATATTCCAAGCATAACTCTTTTAATTCCTCTTTAGGAGACCTGAATAGCACTCTCATCCTACTTTCGTAGGATCCAGGTCTCTGAGGCATATGTTAATGCAGGGAGAACAGTGGAGTCGAAGAGATGTGCCCAGAGCCAGAGGTTCTTTGTCCTTTTAGCTATTTCTTTGATGCTTTTGAAGGCATTCTATGCCCCTCTCTTCCTCCTGCCAGCTCAGGTTTTAGTTTGTTCATCATGTTGACTTTTTGACCTAGGTACACATAACTGCTGCATTGAGAGATGTTTATTCCATTGAGAGTGAATGGGGCCTCTGGAACTAGTTCATTTTCAAAATATAGTTTTGCTGAGATTCAGCCGTAGATCTATCTTTTCACATTCTCAGTCGAAGTCAGTCAGTATTTGTGTTGCTTGGCTAATGTTTGGTGTATTAGAACAATGTCATCAGTGAAGTGGAGGTGGTGTTCAAATTAAAAAATAAATTTTATGCTCATGATATTATAATAAGAATTCATGAGTAAGTTTCTAACATTTATGTGAGACTTTTTAATCACAGAATACTGATTGACAGACATTATAAATGTCTAGTCGATTGTTTAAGACCCTTCTAAAAACTGAGTTAAACTTTGCCCTTCCACCCTTCTTATTTTCCTGCCTGCCTGCCTTGCCTGCCTGCCTGCCTGCCTGCCTGCCTGCCTTGCCTGCCTGCCTGCCTGCGTGCCTGCATTCCTTCCCTCCTTCCTTCCTTCCTTCCTTCCTTCCTTCCTTCCTTCCTTCCTTCCTTCCTTCCTTCCTTCCTTCCTTCCTTCCTTCCTTCCTCCCTCCCTTCCTTCCTTTCTTCCTTCCTTCCTTCCTTCCTTCCTTCCTTCCTTCCTTCCTTCCTTCCTTCCTTCCTTCCTTCCTTTCTTCCTTCCTTCCTGTCAGGGAACTCCACTGGGGTCCCCGACAGTGCTGGGAAGCGAGTTCCCTTCTACCTCCAAAGCCGGTGGGGAATGGATGAAGACTCAGGAATCCAATGCAGTTTTAAAAGGATTTACTTATCACAGATTCAGGCATACAAGTCAGCAATAGGAAAAACCCTGTGCTTAGGATTCCCAGCTAGAACCCCAGACATGGGTAGGCCAAGATGGCGGCCACCACGTGTTAAGGCCCTGTAAAAAAGGAGAAAGAGACAAGACTCCCAAGAAGGGTGCGAGCTCACAAAGAGAGAGCCCAAAAAGAGAGCCCAAAAAAAGAAAGAGAGAGAGAGGGAAGCAGGTTGGTTTTATACCCCTGCAACTCAGACCTCCCACTATTATGGGAAGCAGGAAGGATTAAATGCCCTTAGGTAATTTCTCCCAGCACCTCACCTAGGCTCTATTATATGCTAATGTTTTGAGCCAAGATCTGCCTGGAGATGCCTTTATAGTGTAGAGAAGGGGGTTTCTGAGATGGCATGTCTCTGTACCAAAGACTAATACTAATGCCAGTTAAATATTTCTCTAAGCCTTCACAAGTCTCGTCTACCCTCACGGTAGTTTTGTATTTTAGTTGCTTTTGAGTTATCAGGGACCCATGCTTGCTTGCTTCGAGGTAAACAGCATTTCTCTCTGGTCTAATTACTTAGAGATTCAACGTGGCCAGGCAAATATGCTGGTAAGATCTAGCTAGTCCCACAATGATTGTGGTAGCATGAGAGAATATTTATACCAGCTAGTACAGAATACATGGTCAGATAAAGTTCCACATTTAGACTACCCTCTTATCTACGAAGTGATTTACAGGAGGCAATCCAGAGCAGATGCAGAGGCTCTTCGAGGAGTCCTGCTACACTTCCTTCCTGCCTGCCTTCCTTACTTCCTTCCTGCCTTCTTGCCTTCCTACCTTCCTGCCTTCCTGATTTTCTGCCTTCGTGCCTTCCTTGCCTTCTTGCCTTCCTGCCTTCCTGCCTTCCTCACATTTTCTCTTTCCCTTACTTCCCTTCTCCATTCCTTCAGTTGTTATTGCTGTTGTCTTCATTTTTTGTTAAATATTTCCATAAGTTTTTTGTGGAGGTTCCTAAAATATGACCAGGGTCCCTAGGGCCATTGTTGGCTATCAAGTAAGGGGATTCAATATTAGATTCCAAGTATCAGGATCTGCTCATATCGAAGTGGTGCTAGGGATTACTAGAGCACATCTGGCAGAGTTTTGATCTACAATGTAACACCAGCACTACAGACCCGGAAGTCTATCACTTAGATGTTAAGTTTGAAGCAATACTGAATTTGGGTCTCAGGTTTTCCTCAGTTCTATTGGCATCCATCCTTGAAGATACAAAGAATTTTGATTCTGCTTTAATCATTTTGGAATATCCACATTGTTTTCCAGAAAGCCTTGACTTGGCATTCCCACTAGCAGTGAATAAAAGTTCATTTCCCACCCATATATACATCAGCACTATTTTTTCTTGTTCTTTTTGATGCATGCCAGTTTCTGTTTAAACCACAAGATCTTCTATTACTGCAGGGGGTCCCACAGGCCCTCTCCCTGACCATCAGGGAGGAGCCGGGTCCATGAGTATGAAGGGAGACCGAGCCGAATGAGAACACAAACACAAATTTAAAAGACAGAGTGGAGAGAATAAAAATGGACAGAACAAACAGGACAGGACAGAACAGAACAGACAAGACATGACAGGCAGAACAGACAAAGAGACAGAGAGACAGATAGATAGAACAGGACAGAACTTTATTGGGGGCAACAGGGGCATTATAAACTAACAATGCAGGAAGCTGTGTCAAAGAGCAAAGAGATTACGCGATTCGGACATACCCATATATGGTTACAAGATAGACGTTAGGACATAGTCATATATGGTTACAAGGCAGTTGTTAGTTATTTTTACAGATAACTGCAACAATTTTCTCCTAAGCCACAATCATGATATAGTACAATAATTGTGATATTTTAGTATTAGGAGATAGTACAGAAATTGTGCTATTTTAGTTTTAGCCTGTTCAAGGTCACGTAGACCCCAGCATTAGTTTCATGGCCAGCTTCCCACATACTACCACATTAATATTTGGTCACAAGGTAATTTTGCTGTAAAAGATTTTTTAAATGCTTGACAGTTTTAATTTAACAGTCTTGTTTCAATTAATATAGCAATCATTATTTCAATGAGCAAAATCATACTATTTATGTGTTATTGCAATTCCATAAGTGATCAAGAGGTGAAGACAGTAAGATTAAGTGACTTAAACTATTGGTAAAAGACTAAGCATATGGGGGGTTTGGTAGAGTAACAGAAGATAAGATAATTTACTTGCCATCCAGATACAGTGGTCTTGATCCTGGTTTATATCTTCAGCACCACATTTTTCGCTAGAGCACTGCCAGTGTCACTTTTGAGCAGAGTCAGAAAGAGCCACTGAGACTGCAGAGTATGTCAAAACCCCCACCCATTCCCCACCCTTCCTCAATGAAAACAAGCATTTATCATTGATAGAAGCATAAAATTAGTACCCAGGTGTAAGAGGAAGCCAAACCCATATTAAAGCTAAATGTTGGATCTGAAAACGTACAGATGAAAGCATCATAAATTTGAAATCCCTTTGTAATTTCCTAAACCTTCTTTCAATTTATAAGCAACGTAATTAGATGTAATAAAATTCTTTTATTTTATTTTATTAAAGTTAATTACATATAAATCTATGACCTCCAGCTATTTTTGTGCTGTCCTCTCAGCATTAAAGTGACTCATATCACTGGCACTTATGCCACAAATTTAATTGTATACTTACATTTTTGTAATCTCCCATGAATAAAATCTTATTGTTATTACATGCAATTGGTTGTTTGTGAGTGAAAACTCTGCACTCAGGTGGGAAGCAGCACTTTTGATATATACACTTCTTTGTACACACCCCTCTCACCTATTAAAACTAAAAGTTTGCTAGGGTATTATAACTGCAAAAACCTGCAACATTCTTCAACCTTAATAATCATAAATGCTTTAGTTAATTTAAATAAAACAGTTTTTTCCTCTACTATCATCTTTGACAAGTTCAACAGACAATATAAGAAGAAACAAGTGCTGGGGCAGGAGCGATAGCCCAGCGGGTAGGGGCGTTTGCCTTGCATGAGGCTGGCCCATGCCGGCCTGGGTTCGATCCCGGCATCACATATGGTCCCCCGAGCACCACCAGGAGTAATTCCTGAGTTCAGAGCCAGGAGTAACTCCTGAGCATCACTGGGTGTGACCCATAAAGAAAAAAAAGGAAGAAACAAGTGAAACTTAAGCTTTTCTGATATTGATAAAAAGTCTATATGATTCTTCATGAATATGTTACTTGGAAATGTAGATTATTATCATAATTGAAATTGTATAATTAAAAAGATCTGTGTGTCTCACCTAAGTTTTGCATATATGACTTGGTAAAACAAGGACTGAGCCTATAATGAGATATTCAAATTTAGCTAAGATATTTACATCCATTTGCAATTTGTACGTTCAGTAATCCGAAATATCACTATTCATTGACTGCTCACTTTACTTCTGGGATAAATCTGAAAATTTTTAAAACAGAATTTTAAAATTCATTATTGGTGCTATGAACTTATGAACTTATTCCCTAGTATGCTACTTCTCATTCTGTTCTGTTGTGAAGGGATGGAACAATTTACTCAAGTGGGAATCTCATTTGCTCTTTCTCTGGGAAGAGCAACCACTATCCCAGGATTTAAGCTTGGACTCCTTTCCTTTTCTGTCATGGTTAAGCTGTAATTTTTATGATTGTTATGGATGTGGTGGTCTTTCTCCGGAATACTAAAGCTTATTACCTGAGGTTGGCCCCTTTCTCCATCTTTATTTGTTTAAAGTGTACCTAAGGGATAGTTGCTAGTGCAAACACAAAGGGTCTCTGGAACTATTGGATTTGTTGTGTATTCCTAACTATATGGAGAAGATGCTTGGGGAGATCAGCGTTGTAGAAGATTGGAGAAGTTGAGGCCTTTCAATAAACCATCCTATGTTAAGTAGGCATTTTGCTGCTCATTGGGGAATTTTAAGGCTTCCCCAGGCTTAAAAACTTAAAGCTTTTGCAGGATGATGGTTCTCTGACAGGAGGTCATATTCTAACTCTGTCAATTTTTCTATATTTAAGCCTGGTTAATTTAAAGGCTTATAATTTGAAAGAACTAACATACTTGTAGAAAACAGCTTGTTTATTAGTTTAGCTGGAGGCTTAAAGACATAGCCTAATTAGTAGTAATAGACTAGCAAGAGTTTTAGAGCCTTAAGGGTATTGAAGACCTTAAACTACAGTTCGTTTTTTTGCTTTGGAGAATAAGGCACTTTTGAAATAAGCTGGTGGTACACATGTCTACTGCACGTAAGAAGTGGATAGTGTTATGTGATATTGAACAAAATTCTTCGAAATATTAGTACTGATACAACAGGAGTAAAAAGCCAGAATGTCCGGCAAATTTAGGTGGTCTGCTTACAGTCAGGGTCCCCACCCCAAGATAGATGACTGGATGCAAACAGGCCCCATAGGCTCAGAAGGGTACAAAATACAGGCATGGTTCGGATGCTCAGAAAATCCCAGATCTAGGTAGAGTTTGAATGCCCAGGCAAAACAGGTACATACTAAACACAGTAGTCTCACCCACGCTCGAGTAGCTGTGACTGGGTACTAGGAAAGCCAGGAGAGGACAAAGGAGCTGGTGGGGTAGAGTTGAAAGGTCCAGCCACAGAGCACAGGGACTTCACCCAGGTACATATGCATTATGGATGTTAAGGCTATGTCTTACAGGACGAGAATGATGCAGGGGCAGCACCTGCTCCTCCTGCACCGGGGCGAGAAAACTGGGACAAGACAAGGGAGGGCTTATGTAGGACAGGGCAATGCCAAATTGTTTACAGGTAAAGGAGAGGCCTGGAAGTTTGGGAAGGGACCCGGATCCATCTACTTAAACAGTGCAATAAACTCTGAATGTTTCGCTGTCTTCCCGTTCATCATCGATTTGCTCGAGCGGGCACCAGTAACATCTCCATATGTCCTGTCTCATACAAGGAGAGCCCAAGGGCACCTGCTTGCTCCAGGAACATAAAGAGCCTCAAACCACTCCATCAGGCCATGGGAATGAGGTCTATATTTGTTACTGGTATTTGGCATATCAAATACAACACGGGTAACTTGCCAGGCTCTGCCGTCACGGGTAGCATACTCTTGTAGTCATCTCAAAATCCAGCATTTATTGATGAACCGAATGTTTAATGTGTCCAAATCTTTCATACAATTCTCAAGAAGTCACCAGCTCATGACAACAGTATGATACTGCAAAGTGTGTAAACCCAGCACAGGAGAACAGCGTGATGCCTCAAAGTGTTTAAACGTACAGAGTCTTAATGAGTCTTCCTCATTGACTTATCAAACTAGTCATGTTTAATTGACTAATATGTCAATGGTTACTAGACAGATTTTCTAGTACTATTACTAGACAGATTTTCTCATCTGTGAATAAAGTTTATCAGCACTTTAGCACTTGACTTTGTATTGTTATCTCTTTTTTGTAGACATTAGGTTTTTTAGGCTACTCCTGGGTGCTCATGTTTATTCTGGGCTCTGTGATCAGTAATCACTCCTAGTGGATCTCAGGGGATCAAATGAGGTGCCGGGAGTGAACCTGGGTTAGTTCCATGCAAGGCAAGCACCTTATCCAGTCTACTGTCTTCTGGGGCTTGACATTAGAATTTGCCCTATACTCTACCCAAAAGACACACACGCACACGCACACATACACACACCTTATTTAAACACAATAACACCTTATTTAAACACAATGGTTTACAAAGATGTTCATAGAGATTTGTTAGAGGCATTCAATATTCAACATCTATCCATTCACCACTGTTTCTTTCCCTCCACCATTGTCTCCATTTTCCCAACCACTCCTCAAGTCTACCTTGTTAACAAGCCCAAAACAGTTTATGTTATATTGCTTGTTACCACTAAATAGTCAACAGAATGATTAAAACAAGTTTTTTTATAGAAGAAAGTTTGTGAAAACTTTTGTATTTATTGTAACTTCATTAACAACTCAAAGCATCTGCAATGCTTCTGGCCAGAGGACCTTCCAGTTAAACATTCTGGAGTGACTTTTCCAAAATCTGCAATACTATCATCTGAGTAGTAGCATGCCAGATTGCACAGGAACGTAATGTAAAAGCCAATCAATTTCCACTAACAAAATCATTAATGCAGAAGACTTCACTTGCAAAAGCAGCTTAGTAAATCCTCAGATAAGGACTTAACGTTACCCTTACTTTTATACTAAAAAAATCTCAGATGACAAGAGTGTTTTGAAATGATCTTGGACCACAACCTCCTTTCAAGATGCTCTGGGAGACTTAGAGCATAATGTTAATCAAAGGTCAAAACAATACCCTGGAGACAGTCACTTGAAAAGTGAACAGTAGTGTGCAGTTTGCACAAATGCTAATGATTCCCCAATATGAACAGCTGAAGGGAAAAAAAGTTGGAAGGTGTTAAATTGCCTCCTTAACACATTCCTTGCCTCAGCTTTGCATTTAGATGTTAATAGGCCAACAATGATGTGATCATGTTTTTGAGAACACAGCATAAAGAGAAGAAAACACCATGAATTCTGGCTTGGAATGTAAGTCTAATCAAAGGAGGATGTTTAGGATTAAATACAGGTAGTTTTTAAAAGACCTCAAAAATTCTAAGTGAAAATTTTTATCCATGCCATTTGAAATCCAAATTGAATATGTGTGAGTATTTTATTTTTTAGTGTTGTACAATGGCATTCAGTTTAGCAAAAAATAAAATAAAATAAACAAAAAAAAAACCTTTGCTTTTATGCAAAACAATCAGAAGAAACGAAATTAGTTCCCTTAATAACTAAAATTGACTATGGGATCTGGAAGTTACCCAACTGATGAGGGCAGTTACATAAGAAAGGACCCCATGGCAATGAAATTGATGTAGGCAGATAGATAGGAGAGAGCTCCATGGCAATGAAATTCCTAGGATGACTATATTTTTTTTTTTTTTTGCTTTTTGGGTCACACCCGGCAATGCTCAGGGGTTTCTCCTGGCTCTGCACTCAGGAATTATTCCTGGCGGTGCTCAGGGGACCATATGGGATGCCGGGATCGAACCCGGGCCGGCACAGGCCGGCTGCGTGCAAGGCAAACGCCCTACCCGCTGGGCTATAAACAGCCCACTTTACAGATACAGGAACTAAGGCCCTATCAGACTGCACCTCGCTGCTTTAGACCCCGAGGAGCCTGGACCCCTCCCCTCCAGAGAAGCTTCAACAGGAACAAAGAACAGGGAAAGAATTTCAAAGGCAATCAACCACTCACAAAACTAACCCCCTAGATAACACCTTAGCAATGGGGTAAGTGAGTGACCTCATCAAATAATCTTATAAAAGTATGCAGTAGGTTACCTGAAGAATCTGCCTGAAGAATCTGCCTGAAGAATCTGCCTTGAGTACTCATCAATACACTGGCTTGGCTCTTCACACACTACCTGTCTGAATGCAAGGTGCCCTCCCAATGGAAAACCAGCAAGACAGTTCTGTTGTTCAAGAAGGGAGACATCCACGACATAGGCAACTATTGCCCCATCTGCCTGTTGTCTGTCATCTACAAGCTGTTCACTCGAGTCATCCTGAACAGGATTAGCAGAACATTAGATGAAGGGCAACCATGCGAGCAAGCTGGCTTCTGTAAAGGATTCAGCACAATCGACCATATTCACATGGTAACCAAACTCATTGAAGTTTGTAGGGAGTTCAGGATGCCACATCTGTCTGTTCATTGATTTAAAAAAAAGCCTTTGATTCTGTGGAGACTGAGGCTGTCATCGAAGCCCTAGCCAAAGAGAGCGTTCAAACCCAATACATCAAGATCCTTCATGAGCAGTATTATGGATTCACCACCAGGATCTCACCATTCTACAAAGAGTGATCATCAATGTCAAAAGAGGGATTTGGTGGGTGATACCATTTCACCAAAACTCTTCAGTGCCACCCTTGAGAATATCATGCGACAATTAGAATAGGAAGGAATGGGAGTGAAGATAGGCAGTCAGCAACTACACCATCTCTGCTTCGCTGATGACATTGTTCTAATAACACCAAACATTAGCCAAGTGGCACAAATGCTGGCTTGAGCAAATCGAAGACAAGTGACAAGTGACAAGTGAGATTTATATTATAGCCATGAATGTATCTATGTTCAAAACTACCCATTTCTTTTTCATAGATGTCACTATCACTATCACTATCACTATCATTATCACTATCACTATATTCCCGTTCATCATCTATTTGCTTGAGCGGGCACCAGTAATATCTCCATATGTCCTGTCTCATGCTAGTAGAGCCCAAGGGCATCTGCTTGCACCAGGTACAGAAAGAACCTCAAACCATTATATTAGATCATGGGAATGACCTAATATAATTGTTACTGGTATTTGGCATATCAAATACAACACGGGCAGCTTGCCAGGTTTGCTGTGCTGGTGGCATACTCTTGTAGTCACCTCTAAATACAGCATTTGAACCATGCGTCCGCTTCCACCAGTGCAAGATGGGCTGTGATAGGCTCGTTCGCTGGGTGGAGTTCTGAAGAAAGGGAAGTCTGGATGTGGAAAATAGCAGCCCTCATGGAGTGGGGGTCATCTGGCTTGTTGTGAGGCTCTGCTGGGTTGGCAGGCCAGGGCTAGAACTCGCCAACCCTCCCGGGCACCTCATGAGTGGCTGGGCACAGGGAGAGTAAGTTGTAGCTCTGCCCCATGTCTGTGAGTCTCTGGATTAGCATACCTGGGCTGGATTGAAAAATAACTTCTGCAGGGTGGGTGTGTATGATCCGGACTGTGATAGACTGTCTCCCTGGGTGAAGTTCTGACGAGGGGGAAGTCCGGATGTGGAAAATAGTGGCCCTCATGGAGTGAGGGGAGTTGTCTGGCTTGTTGTGAGGCTCTGCTGGGGTGGCAGGCCAGGGCTAGAACTTGCCATCCCATCTACATTCATAGATGTCAGTAAGTAAATAATATACTATCACCTTTCATGTTTAGGGGCTTTAGTTGTTTTTTTTTTCTGATTCTGGAGAGCAGTAGATGCACCAAATTGGAGGAAAATGCTTCCATCTTATCATGTATGATTTGCAATGAATATTCATCAATAGTCATCAATACCCAACTTGATTAATTTTCCAATGTCCATCAGTTTTGAAACAGAGAAAACGTGGTATAAGATTATTAAATGACAGAAACAACAATAGAGATTCATAGTGGCAGAGTTCAAATACGAATCTCTGTTTTCTCACCTACATAAGTCATTACAAGAATAAGATTTCTTAAAAAAAAAGTAGAAGAACCAAATTTGAAATACAGAGGCCAAAATTAGTTGTATGCATATAGATAAATTCTACTTGCTAGAATGAGATCAATTGTATAAAATATAGCAATTTTATCTAATTTGCAAGTGGATAATATAAGTGATTGAAAAGTATTTGAGGTTGTCAATTAGATAGTAAAGAACATGAAAAAGATTCTCTTTATAAGAAAAATCTGTAGTATTACTCTTTACAAAGGAACAACAAAAACCCCTAAACAGCAGTTTTGGGGGAAAAAAATGATACTCTCTTGTTCTTATATGTAAACTTTTATTACTTTGGATTTGTTCAACTATGGCAGCATATTTTTAAATGAATAGTGATGTGTACTAATAGTACTAATATGCAAGCCACTTTTAAAACTACATTAATTTTGAACCCCTTTTAAATTCATCTTAGTTTCTCTGCAATAGTTCCTGGGCTATAATTTAATTTTGTTTCTATGTATCTGATGCCCCCTGGGATAAACCCAGAGCCTGGCAAGCTACCCATGGTGTATCTGATACGCAAAATACAGTAACAATTATGGACCTAGTTCTCAATGAATGGAGATGTTACTGGCACCCACTTGACCAAATTGATGATCAATGGGAAGACAAATGAAAGAAATTATATCTGATGCCATGAAGCTTCTGGAAAAGCCTATTTTAGCTTTTGAAATTGATTTACTAAGGTTGAATGTGTCATGTCTATTATAAAGATAAAAGTACTGCAATTAGAGTGCTTGACTTACAGGTGACCAAATTGGGTTCCATCCCAAGCATCCCATATGGTACTCTGAGACTCTCCAGGACCAATTCATGGAGCAATCCATGAGTGCAGTCAGGAGTAAACCCAAGCACGACTGGGTATGGCCCCAAAACAAACCAAAAGCCAAAATACAGTGGGTAGAGTGTTTGCCTTGTGTCGGGAGCGCCACGGGGTCCCCGACAGTGCCTGGAAGCAAGTTCCCTTCTACCTCCGGGCCGGGCGGGAAATGGATGAAGACTCAGGAATCCGATGCAGTTTTAAAACGGCTTTACTATCACAGGATCAAATATACAATCCAAGAGCATGAAAACCTCTGGACTCTGGGTTCCCAGCTAGGCCACAGCCAGGTGTAGGCCAAGATGGCTGCCACCACGTGTTGACGCCCAACAGAGAATGGAGAGGACAGAGAAGCAAAACACAAAGGGAAGCCGAAATGGCAAAAGGGGTAAAAAAGAGAGAAAGCTTCTTTCTTCTTGCAGCTTATTTTATAGCTAGAAATCTGCCCAGACTCCCCAGCCCAGCCCATTCTGGGCTGGGCTATCTAGAGATGAAAACAGGAAAATAGCTCTATAGAATGTAGCAACTTCAGGAGAACATCTGGTTGTTTACAAGGACCCAGAGCTAATTAAAAGCCTCCTAGCAGATAAGCTAAATGTAACTTCCCCTGGCAGGAAGGATCAAATGCCCTCAGGTAATTTCTCCCAGCACCTCACCTAATTGCCTTTATAGGGTAGAGAAGGGGGTTTCTGAGATTGCATGTCTCTGTACCAAAGACTAATACTACTGCCAGTTAAATATTTCTCCAAGCCTTCACAAGAGTCTCGTCTACTTCAGGGTAGTTTGTATTTTAGTTGCCTTTGAGTTATCAGGGAGCCATGCTTGCTTGCTTGGAGGTAAACAGCATTTCTCTCTGGTCTAATTACTTAGAGATCCAACGTGGCCAGACAAATATGCTGGTAAGATATAGCTAGTCCCACGGTGATTGTGGTAGCATGAGAGAATATTTATACCAGCCAGTACAGAATACATGGTCAGATAAGACTGCCACATTCATACTACCCCCCTATCTATGAAGTGACCTGCAGGAGGCAATCCAGGGCAGATGCAGAGGCCTAGGCTTTTAGGTGTCCTGCAACAGCCTTGCACACAGCTGACTCAGGTTCAATCCCTATCATCCCCTATAGTCCCCTGTGCTCTGCTAGAAGTTAATTCCTGAGTGCAGAGTGAGGAGTAAGTCAGTCTTCCTCACCATACACAGACTTTTAATACATATGATATGCTAATGAATGGTAAGGAATAAAAGTGTGTGTGCTTAAAGAGAAGCAATCTAAAGTTCCAGTTTTAAAGACTCCTAAGCATCTCTATAACACTTTTCCAAAACTATATTATCTATCCTATCTTCTTTTCTCTTGCAAAGAAAATTCATTCCAGACTAAGAGATAGTACAACAGGTAGGGCACTTGCCTTGCACATGGCCGGCCTGGATTCAATCCCTGGAATCTCATATGATCTCCGGAGTACCATAAGGAGTAATTCCTGAATGCAGATCAGGAGTAACTTCTGGGTATTTCTGGCTGTGACCTAAAGAGAGAAAAGAGAAGGAGGAGGAGGAAGAGGAGGAAAAAGAGGAGAAAGAGGAGGAGGAAGAGGATGATGATGATGAAGAGGTGGAAGAGGAGGAGGAGAAGTAGGAGAAGTAGGAGAAGAAGGAGAAGAAGAAGAAGAACAACAACAACAACAACAACAACAACAACAACAACGACAACAACAACAACAACAAGAGCAAGAAGAACAAGAAGAACAACAAGAACAAGAAGGAACCATCCATGAGGAATAGCCATTTCCACCATATGTCCCAACTTCTGCTTTTGGTTTAGGTGAAGTTTTGATTTGCTTTTCATCTGCTTTGCTTTGTTTTATGATTAAATGCTTCCTGTAGGCAGAAAAACTGTTGGAGATAAAGTTCTAATGTAGTTTCATACTTGTTTTATGAAAGAAAGGAATTGTAAAAAGACTCTAATTCAAGAAAGCTAAACCAGAAAAAATTTTTGGCTAGGTGTAAATTGATATAAAACCCAAATTCATTGAAAACTCAATGAATTTGGTTTTTTTTCACATGCTATGACTTTTGCAGTAATATGATATGGAATAAAGCAATTGACCAAATGATGAATTTCTTCAAACTATTTTCTGTTAAAGACAGACTAAAAAAGACATTTGAAGGATAGAATTTTGATGGAGTGTTTAAATATAACCTCCTGTGGTGTAGCTTTGTGCCACTGCAAAAGTTGAGGTAAAACCTTATTCTCTCTGTGAAGCATTCATAGATGATAAAATCAGACTGATGCTATATGTGCTGTTTACATTTTTTGAGCTGTGATAAATGTTCACTCTCAACCTCTGCTCCTATAAAAGCACATCCTGGTTTACTAGGCAACTGTTAGAAGTAAAGAATGGGGATCACACCTTTTACTTCTAACATTGCGTTACTAAATAGTTTGGAGTATGTATGGAATCTACAGGCACTGTTTTTCCAGAGCACAGTAAACGATATAGACTATTTCTTAGTCTATCCTGTGGATTACATTTTTTAAATGTAAATCTTTTACTTTTTTTAATGTCATGGAATACCTGGAAGTAAAGGAAATTTCTGACATTATAATATGAGAAAATTCCTCCTGATCTTTAGCCCATTCCTTTTTATATATTTCTGTTAAATATATGTTTATGAATAAATAATACTTAGGCTATCAAAAGCCTATATGTTGATATTGCAACACAAAGAGACTATGCAAATACCATTTTGAATAGGGTTTTTCTGTCTCAACTTCATGTAGACTCTTTTTCCTACAGTGTGAAAAATTCTTTAATGGCTTGACTGCTTTTATCACTGTCTATCACTTTCTTCCCGTTCATCATCGATTTGCTCGAGCGGGCACCAGTAACATCTCCATATGACCTGTCTCATGCAAGTAAAGCCCAAGGGCACCTGCTTGCTTCAGGAACATAAAGAGCCTCAAACCATTCCATCAGGTCATAGGAATGAGGTCTATAATTTGGCATATCAAATACGACACGGGTAGCTTGCCAGACTCTGCCATACGGGTAGCATACTCTTGTAGTGACTGTTTTTATATATACCCCAAATAGACCTCAGGGATTTGATTTATTTTTTAACACACTTTGGTTCATCTAAACAGGCTTTGCAGGAAAAGAGAGATCTCTCTCTTTCAGAGGGAGACTGTGTAAGTTTTATATAATTAAATTATTGGGGAAACCATTCAAATCAAAGCAATACCTAGAACAATCTTTGCTCTTCACTCTTACAGCTCTGTACCCTATATTTTTGCTTAATAGAGGTTAAATTGAGATAGCAACAGTGTTCAGTAATATATTTTGGTTGCCTAACCCTACACGGAAAATTATCTGCTATACTCAAGATATAAATGTTTTGTATCTTAATTTGTAAATTCCATTCTTCCTAATACTTTAATTAAATGAATATGCACCAAAACTTCGAAGGTGCTGATCACAAAGGAAATAATACTGTAGGGGCTGGAATGATAGTACAATGGGTATCATGTTTCTTTGAATATGGTTGACCCAAGTTCAATCCCTGGTATCCGATATGGTTTCCCAAACATGACCAGGAGTAATTCTTTAGTGAAGAGCCAGGAGTTACCCCTGAGAATTGCTGGGTGTGACCCAAAAAGACAAAATAAAATTAAATTAAAATACACTTTAATAAAGAATAAAAAAGATATAATACTGTACCCTTCAGGAATATTCAGAGATTGAACAAATTGATAGGAACAAAATTGCATTTTTCTGATGATAGGAAAGCTTTTTCATGTACTTGTTGGACATTAGTTATGTGCTCTTTAAAGAAATGTCTGTTCAACTCTTCATCTTATGCTTTGATGGAGTTGATTTTTTTTATTATTCAGGGGTTTTTTGTTCTTTTTTTTTTTTTTGCCTTTTTTTGGGTCATACCCGACAATGCTCAGGGGCTGCTCCTGGCTCTGCACTGAGGAATTCTGCTGGTGCTCAGGGGTCTATATGGGATACTGGAGACTGAGCCCTGATCGCCCGCATGCAAGAAAATGCCTTACCCAGTGGACTATTGCTCTGGCCACTATTATTCAGGTGTTTAAGGCATTTATGTATCTTGAATGATAACACAATAATCCTCGGTTGTACATCTGATTTTCTACTACATTGTATGTTTCCTTTAAGTCAGTCACTCATCATTTATGTTACAGTACAAAGGAAAGGTTTTAATTTTATCTACTCACATTTGCTTTCTTTTGTTAGCCTTGAGTCCTTGAAAATATCTGCAGTCAGTTATGAAGAGTTCTGCCTCTGTTTCCCCATTGTAATTTGTGGAATTAGGTCTAATATTAAGGTTTCTAGTCCATTTCTACTTGAACTTTGCATATGTTGTGAGACAGTCTTCTATTTTTTTTACATGTGGTTGACCAGGCTTCCTATCACCAATTGTTTCCTATCACCTGAATCACTTCGTGTAACTAGATACTTGATCAAAGATCCACAGCTATCCATATATCTGAGTGTTTGTCTTTGAATTCTCAATTTTAGTACATTGGCTTGATTATCTGTCTTTATTCTAATGCCATACTTTCTTGATTACTATCACTTTGTCATATATATCAACGTTGTGGGAAAAAACACCTCTCATCTTCTTTTTTCCTAGCATCGTTTTTACCATTCTTGGATTATTTTATTTTTTCACATAAATTTTAATAGCAGTTCATCTCTGTTTTGAAAAAAAAAGCCATAGATATTTTAAAAAATAGTTTATTATAACACACTGAAATACACATTTACAAAGATAAAGTCATAGATTGTATTTTCTTTTTTGGGTCACACCCAGCGATGCTTAGGGGTTTGTCCTGGCTCTTCACTGAGGAATTACTCTTGGCAGTGCTCTGGGAACTTATGGGACAGTGGGGATCAAACCCACTTGGTCGAGTGCAAGGAAAATGCCCTATCTGCTGTGCTATCACTCTGGCCCTGCCATAGATATTTTTATGGAACTGTGTAGAGCCTGTATAGTGCTTTATCTAAGGATGGTCATTTTATTTGTTTTGTTTTGGAGCCACAGCCAGTGACTCTCAGAGGATACAACTTGCTATCTGCTCAGCAATCACTTCTGGTCGTGTTAAGGGAGTGGGGGTGGGGGAGTAAATAAGCAGAGCTGGAATTTGAACTAGAGTTGCAGTGCCCCCATCCACTTACTAGGTGAACACCTTGTCTTGTGTTCTTTCTCTCTGATTTCAAGCTTGGTTATTTTAACAATGCTAACTTCTGCAATCCATGAACAAGGGATGTTTCATTTCCTTGTAAATTCTATTTCTTTCAGTAGTGACTTATTTTGTTTGCATATTTTTACATGTGCTTTATTAAGTTGATTTCCAGATACTTGACTTTTTGAGGTACAGTCTTGCTTCTTTCAGTGTTCTAGCTCTATTTTTGTCTTTTGACTTTTTGATCACATAACATATTCGAGTTTTTTCTAGGGTTTGATTTTGGCTGGAACTTTTAACTTCTTAAATATGGTGTATGTGCTCCTCATTTATGGTAAATTCTTATTTCTAACTTTTAGTAGTGTTAAAACTTTTTTAAAATCTGTATAATGTAAAGGACATTGGGATTGAGAAAGAAAAGATTTGTTAGTCTGGCTTCCAGGGGTAGTATAGTGAACCAAGTTCAGTTCTGCTTTTCCCATTGATTATATATTCCACAAAAGGGATATAATTAAATTCAAATATCTCTTCAGTGTTCACCTGGGTTTTATATTCAGAGTCCTTCCCATGAAATTAACCTTTAACAAAGACCTGCTTAAGAATGATTTTTTTTGTCTCTTTGTAAAAATCACAAACTGTAACAAATGATATGAAATAACATACTATGAAATGCCATAGTTAACCCTGCACAATACTTAGGCACACGTTGGATGATTCTTAAACCATACCTGGAGTTCCTTTGTGATGCAATGCTAAGATCTAAAATTTCTGTACTGTCTGATCATTTTGTGTTTTACCCAGAGCTTGGTAATGTCTCCCTTGATGTTTTGATCAATGATATATTTTATCATAATCATTATAAGTGTTTCTCTTTTTTCATCTTATTTTGAATTTGGTCCCCAAAGATCACCTCAACTTTGTTTGATCCTCTTCTCACATATCCAGAATATATCTCTGCAGCTTCCAAGCTTTAAAATCAGCATATGAACAAGGAAGGCTTAAGAATTCTTGATAAATCAACCTCCTTAGTATATTCACTGCATGATTATATGGTCTTAATCTTTTAAATATCTCTGGATGAAACATTTAGACAGATGGCCCGAATAACAATACCAGCATTTCTGCCTTTCAAAGCTCTCTTTAAAGAGCTCCTTTAGGGCCAGAGCTAAAGAACAGAGGATAGGGCATTTGCCTTGCTGGCGACCAAACAAGTTCAATGCCCTGTGTACCCCATATGGTTCCCCAAGCACTGCCAGAAGTAACTGCTGAGTGCAGAGCCAGGAGTAACCTGTGTGCTTCACCAGGTATAATCCAAAAACAATGAATGAATAAACAAATAGCTCCTTTATTTCAGTATTCAAATTGAGTGTCTATAGTTTGAAAATAGAATCATTTTTCAAAAATGATCATTATTATTTCAATTGGCTACCTCTCTAAATTGACTTTTTATCAAGCAAAAGATTTGCTCTTCAATTTTCATCTTGTAGTGGGTAGGAAGATGATCTAATTTTATACTCAGGATCTGAAGAAACAAATGCAGGATGGTTCAGGGGGAGCCATTCCACTATGACTTTAATTTAAGCATAAAGCTCTATTATCATTTGTGAACAGATGAACACATGTTGTCCTGTCCACTGGACTATGGTGTCTTCTTAGTTTTACAAGGATTTGTCATTTTTGTGACAGATTGCTATTTTCCACAGTGTGTTGTCACCTCAGTAAATAACTACAGCATTTTTCAAGAATCTTTTGACAAAATCACTCAAAGTTCAGAGAGGCAATATGTCTTTTCTTAAAATCAATTGAGTCCAGATTTGAAAAACATTTTTCCCTCTGTAAATGAGTTAAAAACCATAAATCACAATTTAACATTTTTCCATGCTTCAAAAGTATGTGTAGGGGCTGGAGCGATAGTCCAGCGAGTAGGGTGTTCGCCTTGCACGTGGCAGGCCTGTGCCGGCCTGGTTCAATTCTTGGAATCCCATATGGTCTCCCGAGCACCGCAAGGAGTAATTCCTGAGTGAAGAGCCAGGAGTAACCCCTGAGCATTGCTGGGTGTGACTTAAAAAAAAAAAAAAAGTGTGTGTGTGTGTGTGTGTGTGTGTGTGTGTGTGTTTTTATAGTGATAGGTCTAAATCTGTGTTTCCCAAAGTGTGTGACATTCCATCCAAGTGTCCTTTTCAGGGCACTGGAGAACTACTGTAGTTTCTATATTTTAATTATGTGCCTGTTGGGTGCATATGTGGGGGGGGTCCTTTTGTTAATTTGAAGATTTTCAGAAAGATGATGACTATTTTTTTTTCCATAAAGGGTGCAGTGGGCCAAATAAATTTGGGAACTTTTGACCTAAATCATATAAAGACATGGGGCCGGAGCGATAGCCCAGCGGGTAGGGCGTTTGCCTTGCACGCGGCTGGCCTCTGCTGGCCTGGGTTCGAACCCGGCATCCCATATGGTCCCCCGAGCACCGCCAGGAGTAATTCCTGAGTGCAGAGCCAGGAGTAGCCCCTGAGCATTGCCGGTGTGACCCAAAAAGGCAAAAAAAAAAAAAAATCATATAAAGACGTTAGGTAAAATATAGACTTCTGGACTATAATATAATTTACATATTTGCATTATATATTTACATATTTCCATACATATTTACAATCTCATTCATAGAACCAAAATATATCTTTCACATACATCAGGTTTTAATCTATAGTCTCGTCTCATAACTCCCCCAAAAAGTTTAAAAGTATTTTCCCTATGTTACTGAAAACACCTATGCAAGTTCCAAGGCTGGTCCTAAATTAAGTGCCTAACAAAGACAGGAAGTCCAAAAAAAGAAATCAGCTCCTACTATTTTATCAAGTGGACGTATTGGACAGGTTAGAAAATTCAAAAAATGGAACATTGATTTTAAGCCAAGTGGACATCAAGAAAACTAATTCTTCCAGAGTGGCAAAATAAAGTACTTCATACAATAAAGAGTAGAATGGAAAGAACAGAAACTTAGACCTTCTGCAAGGTTCCTCAATTCACTTTCTTATTACATAAGTAAAACTTTATATGAAGATTGCTTTTTTATTTTGGAAAAAATGTCAAATGAAAGTAAACTTTCTGGCTACTAAAATGTTTCATGATAGCTGTTGAGCCAGCTGCAGTGTGAATAGAAAGGACCTTACTAAAATGAATGAGAATATTCTGCACTGCTCACCCGAGTTTCACTGTCAGTGGGTTTACTTCTAAGATTTTCATCATTATGTTCAAAGATTTAAAATGTCTGATTATTTTATTAAAAATGATCTAATAAAACACTATAATGAAATAACTAAGGCTTTAGTAATATTTGTTTCATGGTATGAGTAGTTTAATTTTTCAGACTACCAAGTGTATACCTGCCCCTCAAGGTGTTACAGGTGTGACTGCAGTGCCTGGCTGCGTTGGAAGGTGACAGACAGGAGACAGGCTTATCTATACCCAGGGCTTTGCCCCCGTGGACCCTAGATGGTTGAAGTTCTGACATAGAAAAAGACTGAGCCCCCTGGGATGAACCCAGAGCCACAGAAGAGCTTGGCAAGCTACTCGTAGTGTATTCGATATGCCAAAAACAGTAAGTAACAGTAACAAATGAAGTATATTTTTCAATATGAAACATACACTGTTTTTTATTTATTTATATTTGGGGGACCCCACCCAGTTGTGCTCAGTAGTCAACAGTGGTCAGTGGATTGTATATGGTGCCAGGATAGAACCCCAATCACCTACATGCAAGTTTTGTAAGTGGTCATACAATGACAATTGACATGTATTGGAAGGAGAGAATATTTCATATTCTCATCAACAGACAATACAGAAATAAATTGTACCATACCTTTATGTGATATTCAATTGTAGATATGCAGAAAAACAGTTAATAATCAGCAGCCAGTGGTCCTATCAGAATGGCTATTTAAACAACCTGAACAAACCGGAGTCACAGAGTCACAGAGCAGAAACAAAAGTATTTAGTGTCCAAAATTTAGTCTTTCATTTCTTAGGAATGTGAAGGAGCAGAAAGCCCAAAAGGTAACCCCAGCCCGGACTCAGGCAGGAAATTCCTCCTGACTTATAGACCTTAGATGGGCAGGCGGAACCCGAGCTAACTTATTTTTTAAGAACAAAAGCCCCACTCAAATACAGCTGGTCCAAGCGATAACCTCATTATTGATATGGTATTTGACTAAATAAAATGTATTGCTTAAGAAACTATGCAAATGCTAAACTTCAAATCTATAGGGTAAGGGTCTATGAACTTAAGAATGGTATATGTGCTTTAAATCCATTGGCTATGTAGGCGCGAGATATGCTGTAATCTTGGAAAGTCCCAAAGAACCTATAAAAGTAGCCCCATTACCATTACCCAGCTCAGGGTCTCGCCTAATTCACCCTGACCTGCATGTTGGAGGGTGGCTTGACCCCTGGCTAGGCTGCTTTAACAACAGCCTGTTCTATGACTGCAGTCTGTGGTATCTTTGTCGCTTTGGGAAACTCAGAACTCGGGTTTCTACTGAACCTAACACTACTTCTATATTGATTACTGTATCACTGTCTTCCCATTGTTCATCAATTTGCTCAAGTGGGCACTAGTAACATCTCCATTAGTCCTGTCATAAGCAAGTGCAACCAAGGGCATCTACTTGCTACAGGGACAGGAGGAGCCCGAAACCATCTTCAGGTTATGGAACTGAGGTCCATAATAGTTACTAGTCTTTGGCATAAAATGTAAATAAAACACGGTAGCTTGCCACGCTTTACTGTGTAGGTGGTATAGTATCAGTAGAAGGCTCTCAACCCGAGCATTTACTGATGAAACTTAAAGGGGAAGATCAGGTTTTCTCTTGGATGGAGCTCGGAGGAAGTCTGGATGTTGAGAATGACTAACTGCATGATGTGTGGTTTGCTCTGACTTCTTGCCAGACTTACTGGTATCAGTTAAAACATGTCTATAACTGTTTACTATGTATAAATGTGAAAGAAATGGGGAAGAACTTATGCGAAATTCAGTATCCTATAAAAATATCACGTGGCCGCAAAGCGGCCACAGGCCTTGTGTGTCTGGCTTGGGAAGGTCTCTCTCTTCCAGGGCAACTGGCATGGAGGTGGAGGAAAGGGCAGGGCCCAAAACTCCACTCCGAGTCCGGCCAGCATGGTCTCTCCCCAGCTCCTGAGAGCAAGTCCTTGGAGTAATGTTGGACTCAGCCAGGGGATGGCCGAGCCCCTTACTGGGAGGTCAGCTCCAGGGGTTGCTTCCACATGGGGCCGACCGAACAGCACAGCTGTTGGTCTGAAGTGGATGGGTTTGGATCTCTTCCGGGGTTGCAAATTAGCTGAGTCTGGCGTTGGTGGGTCTCTCTCTTCTGGGGCAACTGGCATGGAGGCGGAGGAAAGAGCAGGGCCCAAAACTCCACTCAGAGTCCGGCCAGCATGGTCTCTCCCCGCTCATGAGAGCAAACCCAATACATCAAGATCCTTCGTGAGCTCTGTTACAGATTCACCACAAGGATTTCACCATTCTACAAGGAAGTGATCATTGATATCAAAAGAGGGTTGGGCAGAGTGATACCATTTCACCAAAACTCTTCAGTGCCACCCTTGAGAACATTATGCAACAATTAGAATGGGAAGGAATGGGTCTATATTGATACACCCATTTATATGGTTGCTGTTGTTTAATTTCTTTAGTTTTCTTTGTTGGCTTCTCCAGGCTTTCCTTAGGGCTACTCCTAACTCTTTGCTCGGTAATTAATCCTTTCAATACTCATGTGATGCCAGGTTTCAAACCTGGGCCAGACATATGCAAGGCAAGAGTCCTACCTGCTGTATTCTCTCTGGTGAACTCCACTTATATTTATATATATATATATATATATATATATATATATATACACACAAAGCTATACATATATAACTATATAACTATATGTATAGTTATATATATAACTATATATGTATAGTTATATATATAACTATATATGTATAGTTATATATATAATTATATATAACTATACATGTATATATATAAAACTATATATATATAACTATACGTGAGTTCAGATAGCTTCAAGATTTCTTACTCTTAAACGTAGACTAAAAGTGAATCTTTGGGAATCTTCTAATTGATGAAAGGATTGCAATCACACATATACATGTAGAGTTTCATACAAGTTCATGGATTCCTTGAAAATGTAAACATGTGATGCAAGAATATCAATGCTAGAGCAGTATGTAAAGAAACATTTGCAAACTAATCACTATCACTATTTTCCCTTTAATCATCTATTTGCTAGAGTGGGCACCAGTAATATCTCCATATGTGCTATTTCATGCTAGTAGAACCCAAGGGCATCTGCTTGCTCCAGGAACATAAAAAGCCTCAAATCATTATATCAGGTCATGGGAGTGACCTAATATAAATGTTACTGGTATTTGGCATATCAAATATGACACGAGCAGCTTGCCAGACTTGCCATGTGGGTGGCATACTCTTGTAGTCACCTCTAAATAAAGCTATTATTGATGAACCGATGCGGCTGCTAGTGGCCGTGTGAGCCGGGCTGTGATAGTCTGGTCTGCTGGGTAGAGTTGTGATGAGAGTGAAGTCTGGATGTGGAAAATGGCGGCTCCCATGGAGTCGGGGGTGGGGGTTGGGTGGGGGTGGGGTGGAGGGTGGGGGTCGTCTGGCTTGTTGTATAAACTAATGCTACTATTTATCAAACTGATAGTTGGTCCTGTTTGGATATGACATGATTTCATTTAACAATGTTTATTAATGCTTAAAGATATCCTTTCTTTCCTCTAACTAATAAAAGCAAAACAATAAGGAAATAGCTTTTTTACTTTCAGCTTTATAAATTTATATGGTTAAAAAATTCCCCTTAGTAGAATTTCTGGGCCAGAATACAAATGTTACTTTAATGGAGCTTGCATTTCAAAAAAGTGATTTTAATTTACACTTTCATCAACAATGCATGTGAATGCTTAGTTCTTCACACTTTTACATACACTGCATAAAAAATGGTAAATCACTATTTTAATTTGCATTTCTAAAGTTTCGAGTGATTTAAAATTGCTGAAGTTTCAAGCAATTTTATTTATGTACTGTTTTCCATTAATACTAACTGCCTATTTCTAATTACTAAACATTCCCATGTTATTAGAACGATGCCATCAGCGAGCGGAAGTGGTGTGGTTGCTGACATCTATCTTCACTCCCATTCCCTCCCATTCTAATTGTTGCATGATGTTCTCGAGGGTGGCACTAAAGAGTTTTGGTGAAATGGTATCACTCTGCTCAACCCCTCTTTTGACATCAATGATCACTTCCTTGTAGAATGGTGAGATCCTGGTGGTGAATCCGTAATAGAGCTCATGAAGGATCTTGATGTATTGGGTTTGAATGCCCTGTTTGGCTAGGGCTTTGATGACCAATTCGATCTCAACAGAGTCAAAGACTTTCTTTACATCAATGAACGTGAGAAATAGCGACATCTAGAACTCCCTACAAACCTCAATGAGCTTGGTAACCGTGTGAATATGGTTGATTGTGCTGAATCCTTTTCGAAGTCAGCTTGCTCACATGGTTGTCCTTCATCTAATGTTTTTCCAATCCTGTTCAGGATAACTCGAATGAACAGCTTGTAGATGATGGACAACAGGCAGATGGGGCAATAGTTGCCAATATCATGGATGTCTCCCTTCTTGGACAGTAGAACTGTTGTGCTGGTTTTCCATTGGGAGGGCACCTTTCATTCAGACAGGTAGCGTGTGAAGAGCCAAGTCAGTGTATTGATGAATACTGAGAGCAGAGTTTTTAGGTATTTGGGTATCTGACTTTGTCTGGGCCTGGTTCTGTTTGCTTCTTTATTGACAAAATGGCATGTCAGATTTCAGAAGGGAGGACGTTGGGGAACGACATATCCATCCTGTGCAATTTGGTATGTGGGCAGGTGGACATGACTATTAAAGAGATCTGAATAGAGGTCATGGATAATCTTTTCCTTTTCCTTTCTGGAATATATGATAGGCTCATCAGGATTCCCTGTTGAACCCCCTGCATTCCATGGACCACGAGAGCGACTTCTGACCCAAGTCTACCATCCTGATAGAGCCTCAGAAGAACCCAGAGAAACCCTCACACCTTGCTGGCAGCGATCTTCACCATCCACACTCTGCAGATCGTAAGATCTCCACCCAAGAGATTAAGCCAGTCTCCAGCCGGGCTTGTCAGAAACCCAGCCTACAAGGACCTACCCTTCAGAGACCCGCCCTTCAGAGGAGAGTATTTCAAGCCCAGGAATGCTTGAGTCACAGACACAGATACACCCGGCAGAACAGAGCAGAAACTGGGTTTCTTTCCGCTGTGAGGCCACGTGATTTACCTCCAAATTACCATGAATATTTTAACCACCCCTCTGAGAGAGCCCCACAGGTAATGAGAGTATAGCGCCTGCAAGTCAGAGCCTGGCAAGCTGTCCAATGAGTGTTCAATATGCCAAAACCAGTAACAGAAATGTTTATTTTCCTGACCACGAAAGAGCCCTTAATACGGCAGCAGTAAGAAAGGCGAACAATCAGTGCCTGATAAAATTTCACGGCCATCCTAGGCTGCCAAAACCAAGAAGGACTAAAATGACTGTCTGTATTTTCAATGCATGTACCCTGGCATCATATGCATATATTGAGGATCTGATTGTGCAAGCACAAAAGGTCAAGTATGACATCATTGGTCTGAGTGAGACTAGGAGGCGTCAGTCGCATCACGCTGTATTTGACACCTGAGAAGAATTGTTCCTTGGAACATGTGACGAAAGAGACGTCAGTGGCATTGGTGTCCTTGTCAACACGAACATGGCCGTCAACATTGATTCATTTGAATGCCTAACAAACCGGATAGGACGATTAAACTTGAAGAGATGTGGCCCACTGCAAGCAATTTCTATCTTCATTGTCTATGCACCAACATCCACATACAAAGAAGATGAAATTGAGAAATTCTACACGGACTGGAGGAGTTCTATAAAAACGATCACACCTTCTACAAGATCATAGTCGGTGATTTTAATGCCAAGACAGGACCGAGAAGATCTGCTGAAGAACTCCACATCGGGACCCATGGCCTGGAATGGAATGAACAGGTGAGAGACTATCTGAGTTCATTATGTCCACCAAGACCATTCATGGAAACTCACAGTTCCAGAAGGCTGAAGTGAAACGTTGGACATGGGAAACTCCTGGCGGACAATTCCACAATGAAATTGACCACATCATCTTCAATCGATGGTTTTGTCTCACCAATGTTGCTGTCATCCCAAAATTCCAAACAGAATTGGACCACCGTCTCCTTCATGGAAAATTCTACTTCCCTTAATGGGGAGAAAAAGCTGCAAAGTTTAAGAAGAGAACTCCCAGAACGACCACCAACTGGGAACTCTTTGGCACCATTGCAGCAACGTGGGAAGATACCATCATTGATGACATAGATGAAGAATACAACCAACTGGTTCAGCACCTCCATGATTATGCGAAGAATGCCGAGAGAGAGAAAGACACAAAAGGACACCTGTCTTCAGAAACTCTCGAGCTCATTCGCCAACATGGCAAGGCATGAGTCTCAGGAGACAGAATGCTAACGTCCAAGCTTGCTAAATGGTGCAGAGAAGCTATAAAGGAAGACCTCAAAGAGAGAAGAGCAGAAATACTGGAAGATGAAGCAGAAGCAGGGAAAAGCATGCGCACCGCCCGCCTGTCCTTCGCCAAATATATGACCAAAATGACTGCCCTCCAACGCCCTGATGGATCTATCACATCTTCCAGAAAGGAAATGGGAAGATTATCCATGACTTCTACTCAGACCTCTTTAATAGCCACATCCACCTGCCCACATACCAAATTCCACAAGATGGATATGTCATTCCCAACGTTCTCCCTTCTGAAATCCGACAGGCCATTTTGTCAGTAAAGAAGGGAACTGCACCAGGCCCAGACAAAGTCAGACCCGAAAAACCTGAAGAATCTGCTGTCGGTACTCATCAATACACTAGCTTGGCTCTTCACATGCTACCTGTCCGAATGCAAGGTGCCCTCCCAATGGAAAACCTTCAGGACAGTTCTACTGTTCAAAAAAGGGAGACATTCACGACATCAGAAACTGTCGCCCCATCTGCCAGTTTTCTGTCATTTACAAGCTGTTTACACGAGTCATTCTGAATAGGATTGGCAGAACAATAGATGAAGGGCAACCATGCGAACAAGCAGGTTTCCGCAAAGGACTCAGCACAATTGACCGTATCCACACGGTAACCAAGCTCATTGAAGTTTGTAGGGAGTTCAAGATGCCACTCTGTCTCATGTTATTGATTTAAAGAAAGTCTTTGATTCTGTGGAGACTGAAGCAGTCATCGAAGCCAAAGCCAAACAGGTCATTCAAACCCAGTACATCAAGATCCTTCGTGAGCTCTATTATGGATTCACCACCAGGATCTCACCTTTATGCAAAGAAGTAATCATTGATGTCAAAAGAGGGGTTCAACAGGGTGATACCTTTTCACCAAAACTCTTCAGTGCCACCCTTGAGAACATCATGCAACAATTCGAATGGGAAGGTATGGGAGTGATTATAGATGGTCGGCAACTACACCACCTCTGCTTCGCTGATGACATTGTTCTAATAACTCCAAACTTTAGCCAAGTGACACAAATTCTGACTGTCGTCTACTGAGAATGTGGAAAGATAGGTCTACAGTTGAATCTAAAGAAAACTATGTTTATGAAAAATCAACTAGTTCCAGAGGCCCCATTCACTCTCCATGGAACAAACATCTCTGAATGCAGCAGTTTTATTATGTGTACCTAGGTCGAGAAATCAGCATAATGAATGACCTAAAACCTGAGCTGTGCAGGAGGAAGAGAGCGGTATGGAATGCCTTCAAAGGCATAGAAGAAATAGCTAAAAGGACATAGAACCTCCGGCTCCAGGCACATCTTTTTGACTCCACCATTCTCCCTGCATTAACATACGCCCCAGAGACCTGGGCCCTAAGAAAGCAGGGATGAGAATGCTATTCGGGTCTCCCAGAGAGGAATCGAAAGAGCTATGCTTGGAATATCACGCCTCACTCAAGTGAGAGAAGGAATCCAGAGTTCTAACCTCCATCGCTACTTCAGAATCAGGGACGCTGTCTCGTTTGCCAAAGCATCGAAAATCAGATCGGCTGGACATGTAATGCGATTTGGAGATGACCGCTGGACTAGAGCCGTTACCGACTGGATCCCACGGGATGTCAAAATATCACCTGGCAGCCCACCTACAAGATGGTCAGACTTCCTTGTCAACACCCTGAAGGAACTGTTTCAGGCTCTTCATATTCCTGAATCAACCAAATGCCATTGGGCTACATTGGCAGGTGATAGGGTCCAATGGAAATGTTACTGGCCCCCGCGCGAGCAAATCAATGAATGACGGGATTCAAGTGATTCAAGTGATCAAAGATACAATATAGAAACTGAGAAGCAGGGGAGAAAGAGTTCATGATCTAGTAGCAAAAATAAGATTGACAAGTGGATTTCTAAACAGCTGGATAGAATATAATATTTTGGCAAAGGGATGTAGCTCAGCAATAAAGCATTTGCCTTGCCATGAGGCCCCAGATTCGATCTCAGAATCCCACTCCCCAACCTCAAAACCACACTGCTTCAAGAATATATATTTATTATATAAAAGGTTTTGAATATTTTATTGTATTAAAATATTTTGAATATAAAATATGTTATATTCAGCCATGTATCATTTGAATAACTGTGTAATAAAAATATTCTGAAGCATATAATGCCTTATAGGATTTGCTTGAAAAGATGCACTTAAAAAAACGGAGGCACACTCAGCAATCTTGGAAGAGGGCTTTGGGATGGGGGTAGGGATGGCCACTATGGCAACCAAGCAACCACCAACACCATACTCAGAATCCATACTAGCTGTGCTTAGGGGATACTTAGAGACACCAAAAGCCATACCCAGACTTGCTTGGGTGGGGGTCAGGAGGTGCCAGGGTTCAAATTCAGGGCTTTGCACATGCAAGTACCTCTATCAGTTGATCGATCACATCTGATCTTATGGGAATACTCTTTAGAAATAATAAGATCAATGGGTGATTAAAAACTTCAGTGAAGTTTATGTTTGTGTAAAAAGGGCAAAGATCAAAGAAAAAAGAAACATGCACATTATCCATAAATCCAAAACTGTAAGAAAATTACTACCCTAAATTGTGATGGAAAGGACCAAAGGAATCTGAGAGTATGCTTATTTTGTTCACAGAAAATATAAATATTAAAATGCTTGTGAAATCAATAAACATAAGTATGTCCCTTAAAGACAGCCATCATAAAAACAACAAACGGAATAAAAAAAAGTTTAATGAGCAGAAGAAAACTTAATTTAGACAAAGCAGATGAAAAAATATCACAAAAAAAGAAAACTGTAATCAGAAAACATAAGCTCGATGGCAGAAACATTATGATGTCAGTAATCACAATAAATATGTGGTAAAGTGGGATGAAACAAAACACAAAACCAGAGGGATTTTGTATGGCTCAATAATGCTCATATGCCATCACCAAACATTCCCTTTGGGACCTGAGGTTGGGGGTAAGAGAAAAGACTCTAAAATAAATATTATGAGGTTATTTTTTTTTAAAAAATCTTATAAAAAATACATCACCGCCAAATTACCTACTGCCTATTCTCTTCTTGAAATAGAATAAACAAAATTAAGAAACTAAACCCCTGATGATATAGAAATAAAAAACCACTCTTCTAATTAACAAGTATATGAAAAGATATAAAACAAAATTACATTATTAAGAAATAATGAAAATGAGAATTGCATATTAAAATATACAGGAAAGGCTCAGATTTCTATAAGAAAACTCACAACCTTAGGTCTATTTTATAATAAAAAAGAAAAAAACTGTTAAGCATATTAATCATGAACATATTAAGTAAACAATATAAAAATTTACTAATGGAACAAAAGGGCAATCACAAAAGTAGAAATAGAAAATTGTACATATAAAACCAGATGTATGGAGAATGAACAGCAATTTAAAAAGGGATAGCAGCTCTACTTACTAAGGTTTAAAAACCTTAAAGTCAACAAAGGTACATTTAGTTAGGAAATAAAGAGAAATTATGTGATTGTACTCTATAGTTGTTTGATACAGACTGGGAAATTCTGAATAAAAATAAATGACTTTTTTTCAGGACCCACAGTAGCAGGGCCCACTCCCAGCAGACAGCAGCCAGGCTCAGGCCAGTGTACTCAGAAAAACACAGGCACAAGTACTCAGGGCCACCAGGGCCATACTCAGTGTTCTGCCACGCTATGCTGAGGGACATTGGGACCACATCAGGCAGTGCTAAGAAACATCAGGGTGCAGAGCTCTTGGGTGCTGGGGAGTAGAGTTAGGAAGATGGCATATGATGAATGGGATTTAACTCCAAGGTCTTGCACATTCTAGGCACGTGTTCTACCACTTGAGAAATCTTCCTGGATCTCAATTTTTCAAGGAAAGAAATATTTTTTTATTGGATGTGTGAGGGTGTGAGTTTGGGCCATGAACAGTAGTCTTTACAAGGGCTATTTATGGCCCTTTTCTTGAGAGTGACCCCATGGAAATGTTCAGGGGACCATATGTGGTGCTAGGGATTGAACTGGGGTAGCTGTGGGCAAGGCAAGTAATTTCACTCCTATATTATCTCTTTGGCTCCCAAAGATAAAACATTCTGAAATAAACATAAGAGTTCAAAAAATGAAGAAACTAGAAAACAACTTAGAGGTGTGATGAAGGAAATATTGTGATTTTTGAAAATATCAAACACCCACAGAGATAGGAGCTAACTAACCAAGTTATTTCTAAAAGTTGATTTGGTCTTAAGAATAAAGTGAGATCAAGAGCACATTTAAAAGTAAGAAACTTTAGACAATTTTTAATTCTTGCAAGGAAATGTGAAAAAAATTAAAAGAGAACAGTGGCAGAATACTACTTCAAAGGAGATTCATGGCAGAGGAAACTATAGAGTTAGATGGACCTACATCCAAAGCCTCGCTCTGTCAGAGATTTGATCTGTGGGTCACACCTATCTTGTCAACATTTGAGGGCAACCATTTCTCCCTCATATAAGAAGGGAACAAAATACAATATCTAAGACAATCATTTCTGAGGAATTGTATAAAATAATTAATAAGAACACTTGCACATGGTTTATAACAGTGGGGGAAAATGATGTCTTTGTACTGAAGATAAAAAACGTCATGATCAAGTTAGGTTAGTCACAGAATGGAAGAGTCCAGTAAATTAAAATGTAACTATAGTAATCTACAGAAAGAGATAAAGTCATAACATTTATATTTTATAAATAGAAATATAAGTGGCATTTGAAATAAAGTAAAATTAAATAAGTTAAAAGTAATTGAAAATGCTAATATATATGTTTTAAAATCATGAGCCAGAGAGATAGCTCAAGGGGCTGAGCCATGCTTTTGCATGCGGGTGATCAAAGTTCAATCCCTGACATCTCCTGGTTTCCTGAATTCTGCCAGGAACAGCCCCCAAGCACAGAGGAGACCATTATGTGTGATCCTCAAGGGAAAAAAATTAATATATTTGAAGGCAAAACGTCAACATTGTAGTCAAGTATTTAAAGAAATTTGAAATATTTCTAAAAGTCAGATAACCATTTTTACCATTATGATTTGCCTCTGCACTAGAGAGGTTTATAGTCAACAAAAGGGAGAGTAGAAGTGATAGAATAGTAATATTTAAAAAAGACAAATGTATGCTTTTTGCAGGGAAAATTATGCATGGTTACTTATGTAAGTCAAGGAAATTTGGACAAAACTGTTAGAAATAAAAGCACATTGCTTTAGAAAAAACTGTAAGACAATATTAAAAACACTAGAAGAGGACACAAGGAAGTGGAAAAATATTTTGTGTTCATGGATTGAGTAATTAACATCATCAATGATCACACTATTCAAATTCAATGCAATCCCAATAAAAATTCCATTGACATTCTTCAAGAATGAAGCAAAAGTTGTTAAAATTTATATAAAAATATAAAATTCCTTGAATAGTCAAAAGCAATTCTGAGACAAAGATTATAAGCAGCATTGCACTCATGGACTTCAAACAATACTTTAAAACTATGGTAATCAAAATAGTATGGAACTAGAATGAAAGCAGGCTTTCAGAACAATAGAATAAATTGAGAGCTCAGAGTATACTCTCAGAGAAAGAGAGAGAAAGAGAAAGAAAGAGATAAAGTACCTGCCATAGAGGCAGTCTAGGGAGGGGAGGAATTGGGGACATTGGTGGTGGGAAATGGGCACTGGTGGAGGGATGGGTGCTGGAACACTGTATGACTTAAACCCAAACATGACCATCTTTGTAATTATATATCTCATGGTGTAATAATACATTTTTTAAAAAAGAACTATACTCTCAAATACATGGGCAGTTAGTTAATGACAACCGAGTTAAGTGCATTAAGAGGAGGAAATAAAGTCTCTTCAACAAATGATATTAGGAAAATTGCTAGAGTCACTACAAAAATCTTAAACTAGACCCCTATCTCACACCATATACATAAGTTAATTCAAAGTAAAGGTTCTGATATTAGGCCAGAACTCATACAATATACCTGGGATAGCACAGGCAAAGCAATCCAAGATCCTGACCTCAAAGGTGTCTTCAATAAATCAACTCCATTAACAAAAACACCTAGAAAATTTTGTATGGTGAAAGAAACTTAGGCTAAAATTGAAAGGCATCCTACTAAATGGAAGATATTTGCACTTGTAAACATATTAAATGACTAACAACAGCAACAACAACAACAAAAGAACAACCAACCCCATCAAAAAAGGGAGAGGAGATGAACTGTAACTACCCTGAAGACATTAATCGCTAATAGGCCTATGAAAATGTATTAATCATCTCTTATTATCAAGGAACTGCAAATCAAAATGACAATGATAAGCCATATAATACCAATGAGGAGAGCATATATTGAAAAAAACCAGAAACCTCCAGTTTGGAGGAGAAATGGAAAAAAGGCATTCTCAGTCACTGTTGGTGGGAATGTCACTTAGTGCAGCCACCACAGAAAATTCTATAGAGCCTTCCCCAAAAACCTAGAATAGAATTCCCTTATGAATGATTCCACTCATTGATATCTATGCCAAGAATACAAGAACATTAACTCAAAAGATACATACATACCGTGTTCACTGCAGTATTATTTACAATAGCCAAAATCTGGAATAACCTTAATGTGCAAAAGCAGAGGAGTGGATAAAGAAATAGTGGCACTCAGAATGGAACACTACTCAGCTATAAGAAAATATAAAAGCTTGGTTTTTGATGAGAACTTGGAGCTAAAAGGGTCATGTTAAGCTAAATTAGAGGGCTAAAGGAAATTACCAGATAATCTCACTCATATGTGATATATAAAGAAACAAAGGAATGAATGGTATCTAACAATAAGTTACCAAGAGATATAAAAGAGCACAAAATATAATGATACCCAGAACAGGGGTGGAGGGTCTTGGGCACTATCCTATCCTATCCTATCCTCCCATTGATCATCTATTTGCTAGAGCAGGCATCCAGGCACCAGTAATATCTCCATATGTCCTGTCTCATGCTAGTAGAGCCCAAGGGCATCTGCACACTCCAGGAACATAAAGAGCCTCAAACCATTATATTAGGTCATGGGAATGAACTAATATAATTGCTACTGGTATTTGGCATATCAAATAAAACAGGGCAGCTTGTCAGGCTTGCCATGCAGGTGGCATACCCTTGTAGTCACCTCTAAATATAGCATTTATAGATGAACGGCGCGGCCGCTGCAGCCGCGTGAGACTGGCTGTGATAGGTGCATTGGCCTGCACCCTGATGTCGCTGGGTGGAGTTCTGACAAGAGGGAAGTCGGATGTGGAAAAATGGTGGCCCGATGGAGTGGGGGGGTCATCTGGCTTGTTGTGTGGCTCTGCTGGGGTGGCGGGCCAGGGCTAGAACCTGCCATCCCTCCCAGGGCGCCTCATGAGCGGCTGGGCATAGGGATAGCAAGTAGCAGCTCTGCCCCACGTCTGTAAGTCTCTGGATCAGCATACCTGGGCAAGATTGAAAAAAAAAAAACTGCTGTAGGGTGGAACTCAATGAGACGGATTGTGATAGGCTGTTGCTGGGTGGAGTTCGGATGTGGAAAATGGTGGCCCAACTGGGCCGCCATTTGTGCACTCTGGTAGTATTGAGAGGTGGGCATTAATGTTGTAACGAAAAAGCATGAATGTGATAGTACTGCAACCATGTTATCTCGACCTCAAAATAAAAGACAGATTTCTTATATGCTAAATACAATTTGATAGAACTCTCAGTGTCTTATGATACTATTATCACTAATCTTCCCATTGATCATCGATTTGCTTGAGCCGGGCATGAATTATTATATATAACAAAAATATAATAAGCCTAAGAAGTAACTTTATGAAGGATATTTAAGAAAAAAAATATAAAGCTCCACAGAGAAAGAAAATAATTAATGAAAAGTTGAAATATGTGGTTTTAGAACTCTGTGAGTATAGAAATGGCATATCTGTGTAGCTCAGGACCCATAAACTGCACATCTGAACCCTTTACTATTGAGTCCTTTTAGCTTCAACTCCATTGTCCGCACAATGACTGTCTACTTCTATGCTGGCTGGTGTAGGAGCCTAGGGTGGTTAAGGGAGAAGGGACTGTGAAGGCACGAAATGGGAAATGAAGAATCTCTGACCCTGAGACAGTCCCATGGGCTGTTTTTTTTAGGTCCTAGGAGAGTAACTGCAGGGAAATAGCATTTGAAGGCTGGATTCTGAATAAATCAAAGAAGGTGGCAGCATATTAGAGTCTATTAATGATAATGACTTCATTGTATTTACTAATGTTGTCTTTCATGGGATCAAAGTCATGCACGTGACTTTGATATTCTAAGAATCAATATATTGATTTTTATTGATATTTCTAGACTCGGTATATTGAGTCTAAGAACCAATTTAAAACTCAAGTAAAATACATGGCTGCAGGGCCCAAAGCGACAGTACAGTGGGAAGGCATTTACCTTGCATGCGGCTGTCCGGGTTCAAGCCCCTGCATCCCATATGGTTCCCTGAGCACCACTAGGAGTAATTCCTAAGTGCAGAGCCAGGAGTAAGTCCTGAACATTGCGGGTATGACTCAAAAAAAAAAATAATGCATGGCTGCATCACTGAAGCTTGCAGAGCAAACAGATGACAAAGTCAATTGATGCCAGAGAAGAGAACTTGATAGAGGGATAGTTTATAAGGCATGAGAGGAAGAAGGGGAAAGCAGAGTGCTGGTAAAGATCACAAAGGCCACTGCTGAGCTTGTCCCAAGAAGATGAAATGCTTCCAGGAGCCAAGAGAGAGACCTGTTGCTGGAAGAAAGGGTAGCTGGATGGAAGTGAGGCCACCGCGAGAGGCTGCATGTGCAGCATCAGCAAACAGGGGATGGGGGATCAATGCCCAGACCATGCTCTTCTCTCTCTCCTCAGTCTCTCACTGCTCCAACAGCAGGGACCAGGAGAGTGAGGGAGCTAAGGAAAATAGACATTATTCTTCAAAAGGAAGGGGAAGAGAGAGGAGTAAGTGGGGATCAGAATAGAAATTCTTCTATAGAATATTACAAAGTGCTAGAAAAAGAGAAATCTGGGGTCTAACTGCACAGGAAGCAGCAACTAAGCTGCACTCCCACATGGACGTCCAAGCTATCCTGAAGCTTGGCTTCCGAGTGGCCACATGGGGCCAGGGAGAATTGTACCCACACCAGGTGGACAGTTGGAGCACAATCCCCCCTTCAGGGCTGGGACCTTGAGGGACGTTTCCATAAAAGAGGCGACCCATGGGCCAGAGTGATAGCACAGCGGGGTAGGGTGCTTGTCTTGCATGCAGCCGACCCAGGTTTGATCCCAGCATCATATATGGTCCCCCCAAGCACTGCCAGGGGTATTTCCTGAACAGAAAGCCAGTAGTAACTCCTGAGCATCGCTGGATGTGACCCCAAAATAAAAAAAAAAGAGCGACCCAGATAAACTCCAATGAGTTGTGGAAACACCATGAGAGCTGCTCTGTCCAGCCTGGGCGCTGGCAGATGAAGTTTCAGCCTTGAGAATTTATAATCACTGCTTGAGACTAGGACCTCACTCCACGTTTTTGTAGCTTCTGTGATACTCTTAAGTGGTGTGGCGCTGCTCGTGTTTTATCCCTTGTTATGTTTTCCAGGATATTTTTGGGATTGTTCAGTCGTTATAATTCTAAAATTTTATGATGGCATGTCTCTTGCACTCTCTGTGTCTGCTGTGTCACTCTCTGTGTCACTCAATTCTTTGAGTTGCCAAGGCTTTTCCGTGTTCTGCTCAATGAACTAGCTTGGTTTCCACATCTCTCTAGTACAGGAACTTACTGCTTGGCCGAGACAATCATCACTTGTCAGCCTGTTTTCCATCACCCAAGATTTTGATATCCTTACACAAAGAGACTTAAGTGATAAACTCTAAATATCTGCAGGGCTAGCCACAATGTGTAAAATAAGAGGGAGAGAGATGCAGAGACAGAGAGAGATAGAGAGAGAAAGAGAGGAAACTGGGGTACCTGCTATTAAGGCGGGTGGGGGATGGGAGGCGAGGGGTACATTGGTGGTGGAAATGGGGCACTGGTGGAGGGATGGGTGCTGGAATACTGTATTACCAAGAACCAATTATGAACACCTTTGTAATTGTATGTTTCACGGTGGTATAATAAAAAAAATTAAAAAAAAAGATTTTGATATCTTTATTTTGATGTGGCTTCCTTCCTTTTGTCATGTGTGCACACTTATGTGTGTCTTAAATTCCTCTAGTGCTATCACAAGATTTGAGGAAAGAACAGAAATGAATGTGTGTGTTAAACCTGTCATGTTTAATTGAAAGATCAGATTAATAACTTTTTTTCCTCTCATAGAATCTCTAGTCCCACCCTCCTCCCACTCCTAAGCCCCCTCCCAAATAGTGAAGCTGTTCTAAGAACTTCAGAGAAGTGAAGGGAAGAGAAAAAAGGGGTTAGGAGCTATTTGATCCTTTTTCTTGACTTTTCACACTGCTCCCACTGTGTTGGGTGCTGAAATCTATTTCCTGTGACATGCTCTAGTCATGGGGTTGGCATACCTAGGGCTCTGAGTAGACTAACTTCGACTTGGGAGGAGAGGGACTTGTGTTAGGTGAATGTTTCAATGTTTGTGAGGTTGCATAAGAGAAGAGGCCCATGCTTTCATCACTGAACTCAGCTAAGGTTAGCCATAAATGATCTCAATTCTAAATAGGAAGATCACTTGTATCACTTGTCTTCCCTTTGCTCATGGATTTGCTCAAGGGGGCACCAGTAACATCTCCATATGTTCTGTAGAAAGCAAGTGTAGCCCAAGGACATCTGTTTGTTCCAGGAAGAGCTCTAAACCATTCCTTCAGGACATGGGAATGAGGTCCATAATTGTTACTGGTTTTTGGCATATCAAATAAAACACGGGCAGCTTGCCAGGCTCTGCTGTGTAGGTGGTATACTATCAGTAGAAGGTTCTCATCTTGAGCATTTACTGATGAAACTCAACCGGGAAAGATCAGGTTTTCTCTTGAGTGGAGCTCTAAGGAGCTGTGGAGTCTGGATGTTAAGAATGACTGACCTATTGGTATGGGGTTCCTCTGGCTTCTTGCTAGGCTCACTGGAATGACGGATCATGGCTAGAACCTGCCTAGAACTGTATAGAGTGTATAAATGTGAAAGCTCCTGGAAAGGACCTGATCCTAACATCCAGGAGGAGCCCAAATCCCTGCTCTAGTCCGGCCAGTGTGGCCCCTCCCCGCACACATAAGTGAACCCTTGGAGCTATGTTGGACGTGGCCAGGGGGCTGGCCAAGCCCTTTACTTCCACCAGAGCTTCCTGGGTTGCTTCCACGTGGGACTGAGCGGCACAGCTGTGGGTCTGGAGTGGTTGGGTCTGGATCATCTCTCTTCCAGGGTTGCCAGAAGATACTGAGTCATTTCAGTGCTAAAAAATATTTCCAAAGCAGTTTGAGGATTTCATACAATCCCACTTAAAATTCTGACAGGATTTATTAGGGTCTTAATAGAATTATTTCACAATTAGTGTAAAATAAAAAAAAAATGATCTAAAGATCTCAACTCAGTCAATGCCAATTAAAAATAATATGGTTAATTTGTCATCATCAATTGGAAAAACCCAAACCAAAAAACGTCCTTAAAATTCAATTTTAAGGAATCTTGGAGAAATGTATTTGTTATTGGTAACAGGTTAATTGTTAAGTTTTGGAGAAGAATCTGTCAAAAGGTGTCAATAGTAAAACAAAAAACAGTCTAGATACTTTGTTTCATCAGTCTTGTCCTTGGGAGATTATTTCAAGGCAGAAATTTTTAAAAATCATGAAAATTATTTTTTGATGGGTGGGGTAAATACCCAAACGTGCTCAGAGTTTGCTCCTGGATCTATACTAAGAGATCTCTCCTGGCAGGACTCAGGGGACCATATGTGATGCTTGGGATCAAATCTGAGTTTGCTCTGAGCAAGACAAGTGCCTTACCAGTTTGTTGCTCTAGCCCTACAATTATGAAAATTTTAAAGGATAAAGGAAAACTTGATGTACTGTTATTTGTTCATTTGTTTGTTTTAGTTGTTGGACCATACTCAGGAGGACTTGGGGCTTATTCCTGAGCACTCTTGGGAGGTATCAAGGGACCATGTGTGATGCAGAGGGTTTAACATGAGACGTCAGTAAGCAAGGCAAGCACCTTATTCTGTATTATCTCTCTCGGTCCCTGTACTAAGGTTCTCATTACAGTGAGATGTAGAGCATGGGCCTCTTCTCTCTATGTTAGCCAAAGACTTGATATCATCATCAGTATTTCCCAAAGTAGTGATACACCCCAGGAGATATGGAGCCATTCTGAGAAGACAGGGGCAGGAATGACTACCATGAAGCCTCTGGTGTAACTGTTTGCATAAAAAGGTATATTTGGGGGTGAAGGGTGGGTGGATTCTGAAAAAATTTTGTGTCCGAAAAGGAGACACTTGGCCAGATATGATTAGTGACTTAGTAAGGGAATGTAGTAAATTATGATCATGGGAACAAAGTGAAAAGTAAAAGATAAGGAAAAAAGATACATGAGTTAAAATGTGAAAAATGTCAAATGTAGTATCTGGGAGATAGTACAGGGGATAAGGTGTGTGCCTTGCTTATGGTCGACTGAGTTAGACCCCTAGAGTCCATATAATTACCTGACCCTCCCAGGAGTGATTCTTGAGCATAGAGCCAGGAGTCACCCCTGAGCATTGCCAGGTATGGCCCCAAAACAAAAACAAAATTAAATATAGCTCCCAAAAGTCAAATGTAATAATAAAAATACACAGGTATAAATGATATAGCAACTCTATACAGATTACTATATGTAAAATAAAATAGTTTTCAAAGTGTTGGAGTGGTGGTCTCTCAGGAGACTGGGTTTGATAATTAATAACTAGCAGTGCTCAGGGAGACCTGGAAGTCCCACTCAATCCTCAACCATCCAGGCCAGTGGTTAAACGCAAGGATCTGAGAATGTGATGTTGTTCTGGTCCTGCAGTGCCTGGGGTTATCTGTGCCATCCTGGCTGTGCTGGGGTCTCCAGGATGACCTCTGGCAGTGTTCTGTGCTCTCACGGTCACACCTGGTGATGGTTAGGGGCCAATGTGGTACCAGGATTCGAACTCGAAGTGGAGCACATGTTAGGTATGCGCTTGAATTGCTGTATTATCTCCTGGACCCAACAATTAATTTTATTTTTTTAAAATAAAACTGACCCAATGAAATGATAATACCAGCCTAGAACTGAGCATTGAATGTAGGCAAAGGGATATGCATGATAACCTCTAAATTTATGTATTTTAAGCCACAATCTGCAAGAGAAGGGTGAGAGAGAGACAGAGAGACAGAGACAGAGACAGAGAGGCGAGAAAGAGAGAGAAAGTGAAAGAGAGAAGAGGCAAAGTGCCTGCCATTGAATCAGGCTGGGGGAGGGGGTAGGGAATCATGGGACATTGGTGGTGGGAAATTGGCACTGGTGGAGGGATGGGTGCTGGAACACCAGTATGACTGAAACCCAAACATGAACATCTTTGCAATTGTATATCTCACGGTGGTATAATAAAAAAAAAACTGACCCAATAAAAAGACAGCTAAATTTCATTAAAAAAATTTTTTTTTGGTTTTTTTGGGTCACTCCTGGCTCTGCACTCAAGAATTACTCCTGGCGGTGCGCGGGAACCATATGGGATGCCGGGGATCGAACCCAGGCCGGCATAGGCTGGCTGCGTGCAAGGCAAACGCCCTACCTGCTGGACTATCACCCGGCCCCAATTTCATTTTAAATTAATTTTGATTATATCCCAGGGGCTTTGGTTGTATTTTTTGGTAATGTGTAGTCAAGTGAAAAAAAAAATGTAATTGGCTCCTGAAAAATGTTCTTTTAGTCAAATGTGTTTGTTAAATGGTGTTAAAACAGATACTATATCCAAAAATGGAGGGAGTTATGCAGTTTACATCGTCAAAGGAGATTATAGTGTCTCTTAAGGAGTGAAAGCATTTGTCAAAAATCCAGGAGCTGCATTTGGAACAAGAGAGTAAAGAGACTCGGCATCTGTTTGGCAATTCCCAGTCCCCTCGTTAACTGGGCATACTGCCAGTCCCTGGGACATCTCAATGCAACACACTGAGTGGCCACCATACTCCTGTAAAAAACTTGGGTTCCTGAACCACTGCCAGCACGAGAGACCAGTGGGACCAGACCAAACTCTGGGGCGCTTGTATTTCCCTCAGGTTTCAGAAATCAGTTCAGCCTCAGCAACCCTGGACCTTCTCTCTCTGACTTCTAAGTTAGGATCTCTGCAAAGCAGATTGTTGCCTGGTGGGTCAAAGCTGCTTCCAATCTGGTATCCACTGATCCATGTTGGTACAATGGGGCCTTATTAAAAGATGTGCTTTGCATAAAATGCTTGACTTCGGAGGAGAGGAATACCTGATGATAGCCCCCAGGGGGCAGGCAAAAGGGAACTGCGATGTGGGTTCAGTTGAGACCTGACTTTGATTTGGGTTCCCATCCATGATCTCTGGCTATGAGATTTGACTCATGTGTTTTTTGGGCTTCAGGGTTTTTTTTACTTTTGTTTTTTTTTAACCTATAAAACTGTCAGTAAAACTTCCATGATACAACTTTAAAATGTATTTCTGGAAACAACTTCATTGGGAACCTCTTAAAATGTTCCCTGTTTTGGGGAGCCGCAGGATTCTATGATACAACAATAGAGAGGAATCCCTAGGAGTCACATAGACTATCCTTTGGTCTTTCTTTTTATTTATGATTTTTTTTTATTCTTTATTATACCACCGTGAGACATACAATTACAAAGGTGCAATTGGTTCTTGGTAATACAGTATTCCAGCACCCATCCCTCCACCAGTACCCCATTTCCACCACCAATGTCACCCCCCCTCCCACTCACCCCCAGGCTGCCTTAATAGCAGGTAGCCCTGCTTCCTCTCTTTCTCTCTATCTCTGCATCTCTCTCCCTCTTCTTTTACACATTGTGGCTAGCCCTGCAGATATTCATTTATTTATTTATTTATTCCACCTTTTCTCCTTTTTTTTTTTTAATTGAAGGATGCTCATGTGGAGTCCTGGCTCCACAGGGTTCCAAGATGCACCCTCCACCCGAACCCATCTCCCATCACCAACGTCCTGTCTCCCTCCCCCCTCCCGAATCCCAACCACCCGGCGGGCTCTATATGTCATCTCCTTCCTCTGTATATCTCCCTCTCAGCAAACCCTCCTGCTGTTCGCAAGGGAATGCAGTGTACCAAAAAACATCATTGTTTCACCACCCTAGTGGCCCGCGCGGCCGCTATGCCGCCTGCGACAGGGGCTCGAACCGGCTTTGCTGGTCCTCTGGGTCGTGGGACATTTTCCCAGCGTCTGGACAACGAAAATGGTGGCTAGTGTGATGGAGCGAGTCCCATCCGGCTGCTTCGGGGACCCCCCGGAGGGCGACGGCCCACTCCCAAAGCCCATCTGCCCTCCTCGGGGTTCCATGGTCAGCTGAGGCCCGGCGCGAGCCAGGCTCCCGCCTCCCGAGCCGTCTGCAAGACTCTGGATGCCGGGGCCCGCCAGCGGCTCCTGGGCGGGAAACCGGTCTCGCCACGATGGAGGGGAAGGGGTGACCACGCCTCCGTCTGCGACTTCCCAGTGCTTCCCCGCCTCTTGGAGCCGCCTACTTGGGCTCGAAACCTTTGGTCTTTCTTACCTCACCATATCCAGCTAAGACTTTCCTGAAAGAGGGTGATCTGGATGCAGAGTGTTTTTCTCAAAAGAAGGAACCCGGAAGCAGTATTTGGGTTAAATAATTTTGCTTCCTGGTGAGAAGACTCAGCTGTAATCTTCTGAGCCCACCACCTAAGATGACTGAAAGTCTAGGGGGTCTGTGAGAAGAAAGCAATTTCCATAAGAACACCAAGACTTGATTTGCCATTTGCAATGTGCTGACAGGAACACTAATGGTGGAGAAACCAGTGTGTAAAACCCTGGGCACTCAGTGCCTATGAAAGTAGTGGCCTCCAGCTGTGTTAGTAATAAATATATTACTCACTGCAGAGATCTTACAGTGACAACCCAAACAGTCATTCTCACTTAAGAATGAATGTCCTTGATCAAACAATAAAAGTGATTAATGTGATTAAGTCTTTGCCTTTGAGCACACATCTTTTATTATACTATGTGATTAATAGAGAACTATGTATTATGCACGTCTGTCTTGAGTAAAAGCACTTCTGCATATGAGACGCGAGCTAGACCAGGCACTTATATTTTCATAAAACATCATTTTTACTTGAAAGAACAAATGACAGACAAATTGTGGTTTTTCAGACTTCAAAATTGGCAGACATTTTCTAAAAAATGAAGTAAGCCTGTCACTTCAAGGAAAATAACAGACAGTATTTGTTGCCAATGACAAAATTTAAGCTTCCAGCAAAACTTTGGAAAACTTATATTTATTACTATGAATTTGACATCTTTCCAAGACCTAAACACTTTCCTGATGAGACTGTAAGTGATATAATTGAATGTGATTTTTGATATTATATAATGAAACATTTCAACATCTGGATCATCTGCAAAACTCAATATTTCAAAGAACTAGAGTATGTTATAAAAATATTCATTTGTAAGAGATTCAAAGTGCAAAGTAAAGCAATGACTTTTAACGTAATAGAATATAAGTTGATTGATCTTCCACACTGTAATTAATCGCTAAGAGACTATTATTTGTAGAGTTTGGTGTAGTATCAAAGAAGATTATCTGTAATTATCTGAAAAGGTTACTGCAGTATTTTTTACTTTTTTCAATTACATAACTGTGTGACAGAACTTTCTTCCTATACTTACAAAATGTACCTGCTGGCAGAGATGAATAGAGAATCCAAAGTCTTCTAAGCCAGATATTAAGAACTTTTTAAAATTATAGAACAATGATGGCCTTTTCATAAAATTTCCTTGGTTTTATACAATCTAGTTATTAAAAAATATGATAATGTGTAATAAGTTTATAATTATTAATAATAGTTTATTCAAAAACAAATTTATGAGTGCTATATAATTCTATTAACTTTTGATATGGTGAATATCAATTGAGAGACAACACATATAAAGAAAAACCATATTGGCATTCTCAATAATTTTCAATTGCATAAAAAAGGGCATAAAAATTTAAAAGTTTAATGATTTCTGTTGAGATCCTTTCATGGAAAATGTTAATTTGGATAATTATAAGGAAAGGGGCACTGGGATTTTATCCATTTGCTCTACTGTTAGGGAGCAACATTGGGGTTATCGAATGGTTTGCTGCTAAGATGAAAGTCATTTCCAGAATGGAGGAAGAAATTCATCTATTAACTAAAGATTCTAGACACTACTTTTAAGACATTTGATTTTCAATATCCTGAATAGATATTTTCGGGTCTTTCTAATTGGCTTCAGAGCCCTGAGTGTATAAATTCACTATTTTTCTCCAAGAAAATCTGGTCCATACCGTTGGGGCTGAGTGGGCAACAGATATTGGGGTCCAGTGGATTCCCTGACCATGTTTGGGGCCAATGACCATTTATGCCTACTAATTGACAAAGAAACAAGACCACCAGTTCTAGAAAATCTAAGACTTAAAGTTTTAAGACTTTGCATTTACTCCTCACTCCATCTAACTCCACACACACTACCACCACCAAATCAATACTGTCAGAGATATATGCTTTACAAAAGGTTGGGGGCAGGGAGTTACAAGAGGTAAAGGGTCTTTATCTCTAAAGATGGTGTATCTCAAAAGACCTTCAAAAGAAGTGAGAGGAAGCTTCCCCTTACCAGGAAAAATCATCATCTCTCATCTTTGTTTTTTTTTTTTTGTTTTGTTTTCTGGAAGAACTATTTTTAAAAGTATTTTATTATACCACTGTGAGATATACAATTACAAAGATATACAATTAAAAAGTTTATGTTTGGGTTTTGGTCATACAGTGTTCCAGCACCCATCCCGCCACCAGTGCCCATCTCCCACCACCAACTACCCGGTTCCCTCCCCCTCCCCAGCCCACCTCCTTGGCAGGTTCTTTATTTCTTTCCCTTTCTCTCTCTTTCTCTTTTCCTCCCCTTCCAGACTATGGATTACAGAACATACATTAAAGGGTTGTCATATGTATCTTTTTGCCTGTATTTAATGCTCAGTTCTAGGTTGGTATTAGTACCCTCGACAATTGTTAGCACACTGTTCCATTTTCTGTCTTACCTAACCTCTGACTCCACACGTTTGTGATAATTTCCACCTCTGACAAGACCTCTGTTACAAGGTCATGTTTCACTTGACCTTGGATATTGGTATCATAATTTGTACATATATATTTATGTCATGCAAATAAATGCAGTCATTGAACTTTTATAGATCCATTAATCATCTTTCCAGAAATGTTTGTTAATGTTTACTTTGAAACTATCCCTCTTTGGGAGGTTTTGATAATTAACTGTATTTGAAAATGGATATGGTGCTATTTAGATTCTCTTTGAGTAAAGTGAGTTCTAGTAGTTTGTTTCTTTCAAGGAATTTGACCGCTTCATCTAAAGTGTTTGTTAAACTTAGCTGACAAGAACTGTTCATAATATTTCCATGTTTTATTTTTTTTTAAAGTTTGTGGGCTCTGTAGTGATGTCTCTTTTATTTCATTCTGATAGTAATAAATTCTGTCTTGTCTATTCAGTTCTTCACAGACCCAGTCTTTGTTTCATTGATTTTTTTTCCTTTTTCTCTTCCAAAATAATTGTAAAAAAAGCTAGAATACTAAAGAATCAAGACAGAAAAGAGAGTCAGATGATACAGAATAAGCAGGGCAAATATAAAATGAGAGAGACCCAAATTTATCATTATATTAAATATAAATGAACCGAGTTTTTAAAAATGGACTGTTTCTTAAGTAGAAAATACAGTGTATTTCCCAGTAATTAGATGATAATGACCATGTTATCTAACTACAGTGGATTAATGTTAGAATTTATAATAAAAATATAGATCATTCAGGATATATTTTTATATTAAGATACCATTGTTATTCTGTTTCTAGCCCTAATGGTTTTAAGGGGCTAGTTCTGCCCCTAGAAAATACAACAAAATATATTACACAGTTGTTTTCAGATGCTAGCTAACAGGTTCCAAGACTACAATCTGAAGGGAAAGTAAATGAAGGTGATTCATTGCACTGTACATTGCCCAGAGACAGATTTCTTTGGCTGGTAAACAATTATTTCAATAATAATATTTTAGTCATTTTGTATAACAGTAAGAGAGACAGACATTTATCAACATCCGGGATTAAATTTATGGGGTGACCATTCTTGGGGATATCTTGCCATATATATCTTCCTCTCTCAGATTATTTATTCCCTAATCCCTTCAGGGTCCTTTTGATCTACTGCTTATCTTTGGGTCAGAATAGAGTTTACTCCAAGACTTTACTCAGCTATAGTATTATTCAGGATATTTAGTCCATTCTATCTCCAGGCCAGGGTAGTTTACTTAAGGCTTGTCCTTGGTCCATTAAGTCCCATGGTGAAACCCTCATTTTGGGGGTGTAAGGAATTAGAATCAATCTAAGGGCAACTGAGGTTTTAAATTAGGAAATATGACAGATGCCCAGGAGTAATTAATTCAGAGTTAATTAACTCCTATATCCCAAATGTATAGCCTTAACTGACTTCCTGTGTATATACAAAATCCTTTGTACTAGCATAAGCATATGTAAAGGGCATACAGGAAAGCGAGAAGCAACTCCTCATTTACAATACAAAACCAAGGACTAGCAAGTAGGGTTGTAAATAGAAAGTAATATAACACATACTTTCTGTTCAGTATTTGTCAACATGTCTAGACATGTGCTTGAAATATGCCTCCCAGCTTTTAGCAAATACTACTCAAAGTTCAACTGTCAGTACATAGTACTCAGTACGGTGCCAAGCATTTCCAGGTACTAAGATCCAAAGATGAGATGTTACAGCTTTTGTCCTAGAAGACTCCGATGTCTAGTGGGGAAGAAAGACTCCAGTTACATATGATGTGATAAATGCTCTTGTTAAAGAATGACTAAATTTTTCCAACCGAACATTAGGACACGCTGAGTAATCTGACAATGAAATAACCTTGGGGGATCCGAAGCACATGCAAACTTCTACAAAGAAACCCAACATAAAAATTCTGTACAGATTCATATTTGAGTTGATCCAAATATCCAGAAATGGTCTGGTTTTTCTTTTATTCTGAGGAATAATAGCGCCAGAAAAGAGTAAGATGTTCCTCAGAATTACAAAAGATGAGCAATGGGCCCCTAATATTTTTGTTCCTTTGGGTTTGTGGACAGGAGGCACCAGAGGAATTTTTTTTCCATCATACTTGTTCCAAGTAGTTGGTTTTTCCACCCCACCCCCAGCCCCCCAGGCAGAGTCCAAGTTTTTTTATGCAGGTCCGTCCCCACACACACACACCAGCTGAAGTAGATCAAGCTGAATCCCAAACTCAGAGGAATGAACTAGAAAGAGCCTTCTAAGATCTGCAGTCTTGATTACATGTGGGTAAAATTAAACAATAGGGCTCTTGATCTGCCAAGAAATGTTGGCGGCTCCTCTGGGTGGGCTATTAGGAACCACAGAGGCTCTGGTCTGGACTGGGTCTTAAGTCTTAACCACGTGCCCCTTGTTCCTCCTTCCTTTGAGGTCTGACCCACAACCCTCTTTTTAATCTCTTTCTTTCAGCTTCACTGTTCTATCCCAGCTGTGGTAACTCCAAAGTGAAGTGAACAATAAAACAGACAATAATAAAAAAAGCACATTCAGTGCCACCCACAGCAGAGAAGGGGTGATGCTAGACCTTAATGGCAATCCGAATGAAAAGCAGGCAAGGAACCCAACCGCCCTTTCAGAATCTTGGATTTACTGTTTACATTTGACAATGGGCAAATTATGCCATCTCTAATCCTCATGAATTCATCCACAAGGTTATTCTGAGGGTTAAAGAACATAACTTATATAAACATGCTTGCATATATTAAGCTCACTCTTTGTAGTTATCATTTACAGATCTGTGTGTATTTGATAGTGTCTATCTCCATACTAATTAGCATGTTTTGTAGCTTAATTTGTGTGGTACCTAGCATATGTTACGCACTTCTTGGGACCACTGAATGATAAAATGGGGGGTCAGTGGGCCCAGAATAAGTATCTACTCCAAAAACAAGCTTAGGTACCTCTTGATGACTCTCATGGATTGGTGCTGATACTAGAAACAAGGTATTATAAGGAATTCCAAGGTGATATCCAGACTCAGTAAGGAAAGTGAGTGCTTATAGATTACCAACACTTGCTCTGGTTGAGCATGTCAAATATTTGCTGACCTTGGTCTGTGGAGTCAAGCAAAAGTCTCTTGCCAAGTATTTCTAGCACAATTAGGCCTGTTGTGTAATTAATGGCTAGGGCCACTTCAGCAGGTCCGAGGCTGCCATATGTTGACCTGAAGCTAAGCAGAATCACAACAGGAATATGTTTTTTGTTTGTTTGTTTTGGGGGCCACACCTTGTGATGCTCAAGGAGTTGCTTCTGGTTCTTCTCAGGACCCCACTCCTTGCAATGCTTGTGGGACCATATGGGGTGCTGGGGATTGAATCTGAGTTGGCTGTATGCAAGGCAACCACCTTACCCTCTTTACCATCTCTCTGGTCCTCTACTAATACTTTTTTACAACTAGATTTAGGAAAACATATAGAACAATGCTACCCAAAGAAACTGAATGTATATCCGTACATAGCTGCCTAACATGGTGAACTCACTGGAATATATGCTCCATTAGTCAATTGGTATGAGCTGCTGACCTGACAGATGCTGTCTAGTAGATCCCATACACCAGACAGAGCTCTGCTTTTCCTGGACCCAAAAAGTAGCTCCTCTACTTACGAGGGTAATCCTTTGGGTGTGTCTTCTCAGACCAATTTCCATAAAATGTGAGTCTGTACTTGGCAGTTCCACAGGCACAGCAGTCTAGGATGGGTTTGTCAGTCACTCCATCAACTGTGGAATCTGAAACAATTAGGAAAGCCAGCCAGTGAGGAAACAAGTTTCAGACATTTATAAAGCATGCCATGCCATCTTGGTCTCAGCCCATCCTTCATACAAAGAGCAGTTTTGATATTAACACTCAGAATGAAGTCACTATTGGGCCTATACAGGATTTCATATGTCTCTAATCACAGTAACTGCATTTTACGAATTACAAATAAATCAGAACTTTTGTTCTAACAACATGAGGAAAACTGGGGGCAGGATGGGAATAAGAACATGTGGGTTAACGGGCTCTTTTGGGAAAGCAGGGATAGGCTGTAATTAGTTACCCCCTTCTGAGCCCTAGCTTTCCTCCCTAGCCCTCCCAAATCAAGATTTCTTTACTACATTTTTAAAGGAATAGGCATATGTGTATTTTCACAGCGAAATATTCTCTGGGGCTAAATTGCCAGGATAAGAAGCAGCTTTGAAGGTGATCAGGAAAAACAAGTAGAGAGACACAAAAGGCTGCTGGGGAAAACGCAGATAGTCACATCACTTCTTATCAAGCTTTGAGAGACATTACTAGAAAGGGTGGTGTTGGGAATAGGCTCCTAAGTTCAGGTCTGACTATAGAAGCAGGCAGAAAAAAACAACACTCTCTCTCCACCTCCATATTTAGCTGTGAATAGCTGATAAGTAAGGAAGGAGAGATTGTATAAATAAATTCAGTATTTCGATTGCCAAGCCCACATCCCTGACTGTGTATTGTTGCGTTTAGTTTGCTCTGCTTCCTGAAAGATGAAAACAATGACTACAGATGTCAGTTGCTTCAGTTGTTTTTTCTTCAGTTCTTTTAGCAGTATTAATAAAAATGTTCTTTTTCTTTTTGCAAATTGGACATTTATTCTTAAATGCTATACAAAAACATTAACAAAAAGAGTAATTTTCTTTGAATGCCAGGAGTAGTTTGTAAATCTTTCATGTAGGATTAACTGCAATTATTGATAAATATACTCTATCAAAGCTGGTAGAAACAGTGATTCTGGGATCTAGGGTGGGAAAATAGGGGTGTTGTAATAACTACAATGTATTTCTTCTGTGTGCTTAACCCTTTTAAATCTTTGCAGTTAAAGAAAGTACACTGGTTACTCCACATTTTTTTTCGGGTCACAGTGCTCAGGGAGTGAGCAGTGTGAGCAGTAACCCGGGCAGTGCTCAGGGGTTACTCCTGGCTCTGTACTCAGGAATTACTCCTGGTGGTGCTCGGGGGTGGTGGGGCATGTGGGATGCCAGGGATCAAACCCAGGTTGGCCACATGCTTGACAAGCACCCTACCCGCTGTGCTACTGCTCCGGCCCAGTAACCCCATTTCTAAGTCAGTAAAACTGAGGCAGATTAGGTAACCAGCTAAAGGAGGGTTGAATTTTGAAAAAGGGTTAGTGAGTGAAACAGTAGAAATGTCACTCAGGTGATCATTCGCTTTGATTTTTCAGAAACCCCCTGCTGGATAGGTCTATATGCCAGGCATGCTAATGTATGTTTCTCCTTTCACTATTTGCAATGAAGTATGGTACATTTTAAAAACTAGTCACAGCTCCAAGATTTCTAAATTGTCTCAAAGAAGATGTTCAAAACCACCCAAAACAGGAATCATTGTTTGGTTACTTTGAGTACATGTGTAAGAGGCCAGAGATTTGTGCTTTGGAGCAGGCTCCCCACTGCCTTAGAAGCACATAGCAGTCCTGTGTGAGGACTGTGTGAGCCACTTGAATAGCTCAGGGACCAGCCATGCTGCCTGCAATGCAGGAAAGGCACTGCCAATAAATAACTCCTAAAGGCATTTTCTTTTACATCTCCACAATGACCAACTATAATGTGAGACATCTAAGTTAATTTTGAGAAAGGGATTCAGAGCTAAGAGATCCATGCTGGGGCTGCAATTGTAGATATCTGGAGCTGTTAAATGAGGCAGCAATAATCTCTCAAAGAAACAGAATAAAGCAAATTGGTAGGTTTAGCTCCTCAAAGAACTTTGGTACATAAGTACCAAGCTTAAATATACTTTGGAGTTCAAGGGAATGCATTTATAGGCAATCTCTTGGAATTCCAAAGGAAGATAAACTTCCATTTATTAAATAGATGGCTCAGTTTGAAAATAAACGGACCCTGCTTCTTAGAGGCAAAGCCCAGTGAAAGTGGAGCAGGTCTTCAAAAGACAGTGGTGAAAGCGTTAACTTACCTTTTCTCTGAGCCACAGAAGGGCCTGCCCTTAAGTTGCCCAGCTCTGCCATGCTGCCTTTTCTCCTCATTACAGTCTCGGTGCTAGGGATCCAACCCACGTCAGCTGTGTGCAAGGCAAAAGCCCTCCCAGTTGTTCTATTCCTCTGGCCCCATTTTAAGTCTTTCTTTTAAATTTATTTTGATTTTTAATTATTATTGGAGCACAGTCATTTGTCCTTTTGACCCTGAGATTCTTTTCAATGCTTGTTCTTTGTAATTTTTTCTTTTCCCTTTCTCATCTGATCTTGCTGCATTTTTCTCTTTTGGTTTCCTCTTCATCTGTCCCTTTATCTGTCTCTCTCCTTAACTGTGACATGGTATTAAGGTATGTCTATGCTTATTTTTATTAGCAGTTTTTTAAAACAGATACACAGAGCCAGAGAGATATCTCAGTGGACTGAGCGTATGTTTTGCATGCAGTAGGTGAGTTTGATTGCTAGCATTACATGGTTCCCCAAGCATTGCTCAAGGCCACTTGTAAGCACAGAGCTGGGAATAAAACCAGAGCACTTGAGAACCAGGTTGCGCCTCCCCCAACAAACAAACAAACAAACATGCTTGCTTTGACATCTTGATATGATCTTTGTCTCAAAAGTGATAACCAATAGGTATCTTCCATGCCCTTCTGGTGACAGTGTTTCTGCAGCGTTTCTGCATATTCATAGTGGAGACAAACCTTTGCACAACAGGACAGAGGTTTTGAAAAAGGCACCTTAACAACTGCTGTCAATATGTGGAGATGCAGGGTAGTGTCTCCTTTGATAGTCAAAATAACAAAACCATAGCACCATGGAGGGATTGGCCATTTGTGGGTGTGAATCTAAACATCACCCATTAATGTGTGATGCAGAATACCCACCATTCTTAACCATGGGTCCCGGATGTCATTTTAGGGAGGCAGGGAAGGAAAGAGACATCCTTTAGGAACCAAGAGACTTAACAGTTAAGATGTTCTTTGTTTAGAGAAAGGTTGAGTAAATGTGTGGACAATTAAATCCAAGAAAGGAAAGCCCCAAAGGCTCTATGTGGTGGTGGCCACCAGAAGCAAACCAAGCCCCTGGCACAGTGGTTCCAGTTTTGTGGCCCCTATGGCAGAGCTTGGTGCCACACAGGTTCCTGCTGGTGATTAGTCTAGAGAATCACTAGGGGACTTCTGATACATACACAATTGTACATTTCTTAATTAAGTCCTGTGAATTATTCCTAGGAACCACTTCAGAATGATCAGTTTCATAAAAAATAAGAAGATGGCATCAATATAAGGTACATTATCTCCTACCCAGGGAATCACATTGAGTAATTAGAGCTTAAGGCAGATCCAATTATCCACAGCACATATCAGATTAAAAATTGGAGTGATGTAAGGAAGCAGAATGTGAAGGGAACCAAGAAAACCCGATCATCTTAATTCCTGCAGCCAGATGCCTAGACCAAACGAGCTACCTTGCAAGTATCTGACCCTCCTCAGCCTGTAATTCTTACCTTGTTCACAAAGTTTCTTGGTCAGTGAACCCTCATCTTGAAAATAAATGATGCGTTTCTGCACAATACTGGCCCTATAGAGAAAGAAAAAACAAGAATGGAAGTGAGAAAGGTGGGCTTGTGGCCTGGGTCAGTCAGATCCTTACTTGACCACCTATGACTGTGGCTTTAGGTGAGTCACTGGAACTTTCTGTGCCTTCATTGAAAAACTGGTTTAATAATAATAATAATAATGTTACTGTCTACCTCATGGATTATTGAACTGAAGACAAAAAATAATAGAAAATGTATGTCAAGAGTTCAGCAGATGCCTAGAATTCATTCAATAAATATGCACCATTGTGTTGTTGGTGGTGCTAATATTGTTACTGAGGTAAGTGAACAAACATCATTTTCAATAGCTTTCCTCATTGGTTTATTCCTACACTATAAATTAATTTTAAATTATTGGAGGCCATTTATAGATCAACCAAGCTAAATTGAAGAAGCATGTGTCAAATTCGCTTCCTGAAGGAAGGAAAAAAAGGAATTTAAAAATATATTTTGATTTGCTCTGAAAATGTCATTCTATATCTTTCCTAAAAGTCTAGACAAAACTGTCTCCTACATTCTGAACAAAGACAACGTCAGCTGTTAGAGCTCTCTCTTAAACATGTCAAATGCAAGATCTTAGAAATTGGAAGGAATACTTTGAGGTTGATTTGAAAATGATTTGCTTTGGGCCAGTGCACAGTTCTCTTTAATCTCAGATGGCACAGACATACCACATCTCCCTTAACCTTTTCTCTGGCTTACTTTTGCTGGACTCACAGAGGTTGAATCTTGAAACCCTGTGTTTTGTAAGAAGAAAGTTACACCACAAAACTGCAACAATGCCCAGGGATCTCAGCCTTTTCTATTGATTTTCTGCAGCAATATTACTCAGTCAAAAGATAATTTTCATTTTTATTTGTCCTATTTAGCAGATAAAAGAATTCTTGACCCCATCACACTGCCACACAAGACAAGGGGTGGAGTCCTACATTCTTCCTGTGTTACATGATCTCAGACCAGGAATGGGCCTGTGTGTGCATGGATCTGCCAACAACCCAGGCAGTTTTTCTGGATGGTCTGGGCCTAGGCCAAGATCACTTTCCAAAGAAACGTCTGCTGTACACCCAGACTTGCACAAAGGAATAAAATTTATTCCAGCCTACAGATGTCTTTTACAGTCTTTACCCACCCAAGAGAGACAAGATGTTGAAATAAATGAATGAAAAATGTTTCCTGTCTACACAGAACTGCTTTGATCATGTATCCATTCTGTTGACCATCAAACAGAAAGTTTCCTCAGGCCAAGAGAATACTCTTGAGAACATTTATTATCACCCCAAAGCCAAATAATGCCTTCTCTTAGAGCATCTCACCCTCCTCCACAGCCTCCCAAAGTGCTCCCCACCCCCAAGACATGCCTCGAGAACCCTTAGGAAGGGCAAGGAGAAAGTCTAGTGGAAGGCATCCCACATTTTTATTTCAATCCAAGGCTCTATCTGTATCTCAACCAATGTGGCCTTCTCCCACATTTGTCTTCCTCTTGAATGTATTAGTGCCTTTTGACAAATAATTGATGGAAGGTAACTCAGTGGTTAGACAGAAACACTGTCCTGAATAGGACAGGTCAGGCCAAGTGGAAGAGAAATACCAAACAATGAAATTACCACAAATCATTTTAAAAGACTGGGGTTAAGTGCTCCAAAGAGAGTCACAGGGAGTGGTGAGTATGATGCCAGATTCTTTACCAAGCCAGCAGAGGCTCCCCACCCTTGAAAAGGTGACCAGACTTAGACTTGGAAGAATAGGAACTAACAAGCACATGGGAGGGAGAGGCAAGACATTCTTCTAAAGTCATTGTAGGTTGAACATGGGCTCACCTGAGGGCCTAGGCATAGGAAACCAGGGAGTCTAGGTGACCTGGGCTGAGTGAGGGTAGGGGTGAAGTGAGAAGGCAGGCAAGAGCATGGTTCACAGGGCTTTCAGGGAAATACCATTTATTCCTAACTTGAGGAGGTATCTTTGAAGAGTGTGTCCTGAGGAGTGAGGTTATAAGGTTTGATTTTTGTCAAGGAAAATTTGAGTCGTGAGTAAAAAATAGGCTGGTATGGTTGCAGTGTATAGAGTTCCTCAAACCAAAGTTTGTTTCAATAAGATTCTGCCACTAATAATCCATCACAATCACTATCTTCCCGATCATCATCAATTTGCTTCAGCGGGCTCCAGTAGCATCTCCATATGTCCTGTCTCATGCTAGTAGAGCCCAAGAGCATCTGCTTGTTCCAGGAACATAAAGAGCCTCAAACCATTTATTAGGTCATGGGAATGACCTAATATATTGTTACTGGTATTTGGCATATCAAATACGACACGGGCAGTTTCTTAGGCTTGCTCGTGGGTGGCATACTCTTGTAGTCACCTCTAAATACAGCATTTATCAATGAACCGCAAGACATCGCGAGCGGCTCTGATAGGCTTTGTCTGCTGGATGGGCCACTAATAATGCATCCTGAATTAAAAATTTACCATGCTCCCAAGACACTTCATGAAATTTACCAAATTCTCTTCTGGCTTCATTGACTCTTTTCATGCCATGTTCCCTGGTTTTGAGCCTTTGAATAGTTTCACCCCTTTGCTGACACCACAGTGGTGGTGAGGAAACAGAGATAAGGAATGCGACTTCCTAGAAGAGATTTCAATTTCCTTCATCCTTTGTTTTATAGTCTAAGGTGACCTTCTTTTGACAATAGCTGTAACATCTAAGTTCTTACTTAGGACCAGTTTCTGCACAAGGGACACCCTCAGGTAGACTATCAGCTCTATCTTCTGCTATACACATGTTACTGGTCCTCGAATTCCTCACCTAGAATCCTTGAGCACATGTGCTTTTAACTTGAAATTTTTCTCAAATATTTGAAAGTTAATAAATATGTCAATAGACATTAGCATCCTATAGTCAAACACGCCCATATTCTGTGCACATAGAATGCTGATATGGGGCAGAGCTGCTACTGGCTTTCCCTGTGCCCAGCCCACGAGGTGCCCGGGAGGGCTGGCGGGTTGTAGCCCTAGCCCGCCACCCCAGCAGAGCCTCTCAACAAGCCAGACGACTTTACTCCATGAGGGCCTCCATTTTCCACATTGAACTTCCCCTAGTCGGCAACCCCACCCAGCAGACCAGCCTATCACTAGCCCTGATCAAAGCTGCCGCAAGCGGGCCGCAGTTCATCAATAAATGTTGGATTTAGAGATGACTACAAGAGTATGCTACCTGCCTGCAGAGCCTGGCAAGCTACCCGTGTCGTATTTGATATGCCAAATTCCAGTAAATTATAGACCTCATTCCCTTTACCTGATGGAATGGTTTGAGGCTCTTTATGTTCCTGAGCAAGCACCTGACCTTAGGCTCTACCCATGAGACAGGACATATGGAGATGTTACTGGGGCCTGCTCAGCAAACCGATGATGAATGGGAAGACAGTGATACAGTGATTCTTATCAAGAGGGTAAACAAAAACAACCAGCTTCATGTCTCTTCAGGTCAAATTCTCCTGGCAAACTCATCAAAATGTTCTTTCCAGAAAGATGATGAGAGATTATTTGCATCTTTTCTTTTCTCTTACAAGCAGAGGATACTACACGGTGCAGGAAGATTAAGTTAGGTGCCCTAGGTTTGATGTGTCCCCTTTATGTCTCTGAAATCTATGTTCAAAGTGGTTATTAGGATTAATAACATAACTATTGCTATGAGGCACAGTGCCCTGTGTAGGGAATATTATTAGAAAGCTTCCACCAAATAACTTTCATGGGACTATATTAGCAGCATGTCATGAGGCCCATTGGAGAACTGAGATTTCAGTTGGTGTTGTTTTACTTGGGTCATGATCCACTCTGTAGAAAACTGTTTAGCCATCCTTCTGTCTTGACCTTACCAACTCTATGTATATTCCTATCTGGTCCTGGTGGTATGGCCTCTTCACTCTCTCAAAGTCCTTCCTGAGCCCACAGTTCAGACAGTCATATCCAACATCTCTCTTTTTATCTCATGTCCCTGAGTCTACCAGACTTCTCTCTCTTCTTCAATGGCACACTCTCTTTTTCACACCTAGATCTTACACATACATACATACATACACACACACACTTCTTACCTATTTATATCTAATTAGAGAATTTAATTCCTTCAATACTGATCTCTCCAAAGTACTTTCTAATCTATATTTCAACAGTCTATTAACTTTTTATATCTCTTGTGTTAGAATACCAGTTCTATAGAATATGCTGAAGCTCAATGGATTCTATGGACAATGGGGTAGTTGAGTACAGGAAAAGAAAAACAGGGTTTACGGAAAAAGAGTAGTTGAAATTGAGCAGAACATTATGGTGGTCATTTTACTAGTATATAGACAGAAGGGGGCTCAGGAGGGGAGAGGGCTTGGGGAGTGTGGATGTGAGAGTCCATGAGCAGGAGAGTGGGAAGTTTAGCAGCAGATGATGTCATTAGGAAAGTATGTGCGGGAGAGGAAAGTAGCTTTAGAGCCCAAAACTCTGAAGAAGACCAACAATCCACACGCAAAGTGCTACCTGGGACCAAGATAGTGGGACGGTTGGCTGCAGATATTTCTTTTTTATTTCTCATTTGGTTAACTCCTGAGAGAATTTTATATTCTGAGAAAATCATTTCACTTTGGGAGTTGGTTCCTATCAAAAGCATAAAACCAGCTGAGTATTTATAAATAATACTACTTCAGAAAATAATAGCTTACAAGATGAGAAAGCTGTTAGTGAGAATTCCCTTAGCATTTCAAAATGACAAATCTCTCCCATTCTGTGTTGCAAATTGGCAGTCCCATTGCATCGCATTCTATACTGATATACCAAATTTGCTCTAATGAGACACGTTAAAGAAATCTAAATTAAATTTCTCAGTATGTTAACTCAAGTACTTTGGAATATTGAGGTTCTAAATAACTTGCTAATCACTTCAAAAGTTTTTTAAAACCTAGAGCTAGAACATTTCCAGAAATATCGTATTGAATCTCTTAGATGTCCAATCCTTTTCTGTATGAAGGGTTCATATTCACTGACTGTTCCTTTCCTTTGGGGAATTTATTTTTTTGGAGAGACTTGGTAAGCTGTGGATGAAGTTGTTATTATATATTGAAAAAAACAACAAGATTCCTGCTTTTATTAAAGGACAAGGAAACCTCAGAGAGGGAAGGACTTGGGAGATTATAATAGAAATCTTTAAAAATTCTACATGATCCTCAGAAAGGTCACAGGGACAGATAATGAATGTAAGGTTTGTACCACAAGAACATCCAAATCCAAACTCAACTTTCAGCTTAGTAGCCATCACAGCTATTCGAGACACTAGCCTCTAAGTGCTTAGAAAGTACTTAACAAAGAGATGCTACAATTGTTGAGGCTTGTTCTCAGGAGGAGGAGTAAGAATGCCTGTTCCAAAGAGAAAAGGGCCAAAATGAAGGCTGTGGTCTCCAGAACCATAATCTTGATAAATGAACCTTTCTGGAGTACTTCCCAAAATCTGTCTCAAATGATGAGTATAGGGTAGGTAGTATTTGCCTTGCACGTGGCTGACTTGGGTTCGATCCCTGGTATCCCTTATGTTCCTGAGCACCACCAGGAGTAATTCCTTGAGTGCAGAGCCAGGAGTAACCCTGACACTGCCGGTTGTGACCCCCACCAAAAAAAAGATTGTTCCTGATCTCAGTACATTTTTCCATAGAAGTGACCAGTGTATAATCAGCAATATCAACTTCCTCCTATCACCGAAAAGTAAAAGTCAGGTGCAATCAAAAAACAAAACACAAAGGTCAGGCATGGTGGCAATATCATAGGAATGAAGGCCTTGTAATTCATTTCACTTTTCACTGAGGCCAAGTGGACTCCATGCTGATCACAGAGACATTCGTGAGACTGAAGCATCTACTCAGTAAGTACGATATAGACCTCTACCAGTTGTTTATTGTTTCCATCATCATGTGGGGCTCATACCTGTGCAGTGCTCTAGGATCAAATGAATGGTGTAGTACTTAGGGATCTCTTCACGGTTACATTCCAGGAGTGTGTAGAGGAGCGGGGAGGATATGACTGCCATGGATCAAATCCAGGGCATGCTAACTAAAAGTGGTAAAAGAATAATGAAAGACTAAGCTCACATTCAGACTTCTACCATACTTTTTTAAAGATGATCTAATGATCTCAGAATATGGACTCATCCAGGGAATTAACTGCAACTCATGGTCATGTAAATATAATGGGGTAAGAGAAATGAAAGATAGTTTGTTGGAGTCTCATCTAAAGTCACACAAGTACTTTCCCCACAAAACAAAGAGTGGTTATTTCATGCTTGGGATGGCAAAGCTATTATTCAGAAAACTGTATAATCATCTACTATTACCTGAAGATTGTTCAGTACAGGTCGTGTTTTGCCTGTATAATTTATTGCCTGGGTGCAAAAGAACACCTTGGGGGTTTAACATTATTTTTGAAAGCCAGGAATTTTGCTCAAAGTTGAAAATTCAAAGATGAATAAGAGATGGTGCCGCTTAGTAAGGAGTTTCTAGTCATCGAAAA